>WNGS01006379.1:47892-58370 GCA_020271785.1 Procambarus virginalis | reverse complement strand
GATACATGTATACTGTCGCTAATGTTGGTACCTTCCAAACTTCAAGTAACTATACTAGAGATATTTCTTTAGTCATGGTTCAACTGGTAGTACGAGTCAAGGGACGCAAGTTCAATCCCATTGCAGTCCCACCATATATTAGCGCAGATAAATCAATCTTGTGAGTTCATTACATACAATATATTAAAAAACAAGAACCTAACGTAGTTTCTATCACCAAGCTAATAATCAAGCAGCTGAGTTTTGATAACACAATCTATTGATCCTCGAATGACTGTAAACTTCCCAGTGACCAACTCTCTGAACTCTCATCTTCACTACTTATTTACTAACACTTTCCCAACTCCTTACCTCAGTCTAGTATGAAGTAGCCGAGAGTGATGTGCCCGTGGTCTGGGTCGGCTGCAACATGTTTGAGCTCCTTGGCTTTGCTCCAGAGAGAATCTTGCAGTTTCTTCATGCTGAGTTTCACGATATCTGGCAGATCCAAGTAGGCGTAGTGGGTAGCTTCCCTCCTGGCGGGCATTTCTGATACGATCTGCAATGAATATAACGCAATTTTAATGTTTCTGGCAAGTTTAATATATACATGTTTATTTCATCTATAACTTCTAAGATTGTAAAGGATTCCAGCTATTTTCTTACGTAGCAAAAGCATGTGATGCGATCTGCACTGATAATAACACAAGTATAATATACCAGCCCATCCTCCAGTTTTGGTAGTACTTACAGTAACGATGAGGACCATAGTATATTTACCGACGCACAACGTAATTAGAACGTAAAGATCTGAACTGTGAATAAATTTGAACAAACCGGGAAAACTATTTTTTTTACTTATTTTGACAGACTAAACTGTAGAAAATGTTTTCTGAATATATTGTGGAAAGGTTTGTAATGTTGTGTACCTTGACTTTAGCAAAGCTTTTGATACATTACCAATCTTTTGGCCATTACAAAACCATATTTACATCGTCTTGAAGTGATTAATCCAACTTAATATAGAAGCCCATTATACCGTGAGCCGTTATCTTTATTATCAATCTTTCATGTGGCACTTTAGAAAAAGCTTTGCTAAAGTCAAGGTACACAACATTACAAACCTTGCAATTATCGAGTGCCACAACTATGCTGGAATAAAGTAATAGCATGAAAAACATGAACGGCCATTTGTAAATCCATGTTGTGAATCATTTATTTATTTATTTATATTTATTTCGGTTGACAGCTGAGACAGCTGACCTGTCTGCTTTTACTGGTCCAGGACGGACCGAAACGTGGCCGCTTCTGGACGAAGATGAGAGGTTTATGTGAAAATAAGTGAAAAAAAAGAAGTTTATGAAATGGGCGGTCATCATAGATACTCCTCTGTAATGGTCGACAGATTGACATACTGGAAGCATTTACCTCTCGCATTTACATTCTCCTATAATAAAAATGAGTGTTCGTGGTTAAGGGAAGATAATGAATGGGGAAGGTTGTAAGACGAAAATGGGGAAAGGAAAAGGAGAGAGAAAAGCATTTGCTAAGAATTATAGACGAGTTGCACAAACGTCCCACATAATAATAGTATTTGAGAGATTAATCGGGTCACCAGTTTCATTGCGACCAATGATATTCTCAACCAAGGCCAACATGGATTTATTGCGGGAAGATCGTGCCTTTCTTCCCGATCCGGGAAGATCGGGAAGACTGTGACCATGGAGTGATAGCTCCATACCTGAACACACAAAATGAGGTCAGTGGGAATAAGCGGTAAAATAGGACGCTGAAAACTGTTTTCTGTCGAACAGAACACAGAGTAACAGTCAACCATATAAAGTAGAGATCAAGCGTGGTTAAAAGTTCTGTTGTTGTTGTTGTTTTTAGATTTAGTTACTCAGAATAAAGTATCGATGTAGCCCGGGCTGTGGTGAGCCCGTAATTGAGTTCGGTATTTCGCGATAACCTTGTTACTGTGATATTTGGGTCAAAGTTTTATATGGAGGTTCATATGGATTCCCCCGTTTTCCGGTTTATTTTTCGCTTCTGTTTTAGTGCACTGGTTTTAGTCTTGTTTTAATGATATTATCTTGGTGGCGGATGTAGATGCAGAATGCTCACAAGTGAGTCCCATTCCTCAACGGCTTTTCTAATCATTGTAGTCGCGGTGAAATGTGCATGTAATGCAGCTGCTGTCGTTGGATTAATGTTGAGTTTGATGCGCAGGGCTTCAGTAGCTTCTCATTCCAGCAAGTAGTGCAATAGTGGCGCTGCTGCTTCTATTCGACAGATAGGACACTCTTTAACTATTGGGTTCATTACCTCCCAGCAGCAGTTGTAACCAAGTCTGAGTCTGTGTATGGCTACTGCAATGTCTAGATATCTTTTTGCCAGGCTTGAAAGAGGAGTACCCAGTGGCTTGTTCGTACCATATCGCAGTAGCTCTTCCTTCCGCTACTTCGGCTCTGTGACGACTTTTGATAGTTGAGAGTATTTTCTTCTTGATTTGCTTCTTAATCTGTGAAAAACTTGGAGGTATTTGAACCTGTACAACAGGTAGAGCAGTGGCAGTTTTTGCTAGTCTGCCTTTTTATTACCATTTATTGCCAATGTGACTTGGTATCCAATTTAGGGTGATTGACAGCCCTAGATTATGGGCTTCTTTTTCTATATGTTGGATTTCTGTGATGAGTTGTATATTATCTCGATGCTGATTGGATAAGTGCTTGGAGCGAAGATTTAGTTGGTATGAATGATAACATCATGTAAATTATTTTCAATTATATAGTTTATTGCCTCCTTCAGGGCATATAATTCAGTTTGCAATGTTGAGCACCTACTATTCATGCTCCAGTAATCTTCATGGTTGGTAGTGCAAACTGCTGCCCCAGCAGAACCTCTTTCTTGATCAACTGATCCGTCTGTGAAAATTTGTTGGTCATGAGATGGTTTCCATTTGTTGTTCAATGACTGCTTTGAGCCTCTACGAGTCACATGCTGATTTTTTAACTGGTAATCCTTCAATGATTATCTTTATACTCGATTCTTCCCATGGAGGAGACTGCCGAAAGTGTTGATATGGTCTATCTTCCCCTTTGTTTTTAATGGTCCATTTCGAGTCCACGTTCTCTAGAATCTTGACCAGATTATGTATCCATGTACGTGTTCTGTATTGAAGTTTTTTTCTGAAGCGATCTCTGTATGCTGTCTGATTGACAGTTTGGCGGTGGTTCCAACAAGTTTTGCTGTAAATGTGGCTATCCTTTGTTCGATCCTGTTTTCTAATGCTGGTAACTTGGTTACCATTCCTAGATTCTCTCTATACGTCCATATAGGTGCTCCCAGCATTGTTCTGTGAGCATCGTTTTGAGACGCTTCGTCTCCCATTGGTTATCACTGAGGGATGTAAGAGCAGGAGCAGCATAGTCAATGAGTGACCTAACTGCTTGAACGTAGTACATTTTGAGTACTGGTAGAGATGCACCATCTCTAAGACTTGTCAGGGAGCACAAAGCTGAGTTTCTGGCTTTACAACGCGCCTGTGTCTGGGCTCATACCTGTATACAAAAGTTCGTCACAAAACAGAGCACCTCATGTTTTCACTTTGTCTACATCTGTTTCAGTATTGACCTGGGTAAATACTCTCATGTCATCCCTAACTCTTCACCTTTCCAGTGAATGCAATTTAAGCTTTGTTAATCTCTTCATATGACAGGTTTCTAATTTGAGGAATTAACTTAGTCATCCTACGCTGGACACGTTCAAGTGAATTTATATCCATTCTTTAGTACGACGACTAAAACTGAACTGCATAATCTAAATGGGGCCTAACCAGAGCAAGATATATCTGAACACAACCACCAGGTGTCTTGCTCCTAACGCTTCGATCAGTAAATCCCAGTGTCCTATTTGCCTAATTACGAACATTCATGCAATGATCCTTTGCTTTTAAATTATTACTAATCATAACTCCCAGATTCCTTTCGCAATTCGACTTCGCAATCTCAACACCATCTAGCTCGTATCTTTTAACTCTTTTTAAATCATCATTACCTTTCCCCAAAACTTTACATTTATCATAATTAAACTGCTTCTGCCAATCTTTGGACTATTTCAAAACCCTATTTTGATTGATTTATAGTCATAGCGAGTTTTCATCTGTGTTAATTTGCCCTTCTTTTTGCCCTTCGACTTTTTTGCCCTTCTTATCACTTTAACATTTCTAACCAGTTAGTTGTACGAATTACTGTTCTAAACTGACTTCCCCATTCTTAATCCTTTTGTACCACGCTCTCTTTTTACCTATAAAGTTCTTCAGATCCTCTGTTATCAATTTCGGGTCATTAGTATGTGATCTATTAAATTTGTATGGTAAACTACGTTCCTGTGCTTTGCTTAGAATATTTTTAAATAAGTTATATCTTGAATCCACATCAAAATCCCTTTTTACGTCACCTATCGCTGGGTTCACGTCTGCCTCCAAGACCGGCCCACCCCCATGCCCAAGACTGTCCAATCAATTTGACCCAAACAATTTCTTAGGCTATTAAAATCAGCTTTTCGAAAATCTGGCACTTTAACAGAATTTTCTCCAACAGATCTATTCTATTCTATGCTACATCTGATTTCTTTCTGATAACTGTTCCCTAGCTTACTTCAAATTTTGATGTCATTAATTTGTGTTTCCCTGTTAGTTAACATTAAATCTAAAATACTATTCTCGTGTTGGTTCCTTAATGTGTTGCATAAGATAGCAATCGTCAATAATTCTAGAAAATCTTCTGCTTCACTATTCCCTGTTCTGTTAAACCAATTTATTCCACTAAAATTAAAGTGACACAAATACTGTTAGACCTAGATGCTCTAGATATTTCATATCATATGTGCTTTGCTTCCATTCTAAGTTTGGTTGCCTGTATATCACTCCTATTATAAGAGTATTAGTTTTTCGTTTAATTCTATCCAAATAGTTTGTGTGTGTGGCTCAGTTTTGATTCCCTCTTTGAGACTACATTTCAAATTTTCCTTAACTTATATGGCGACTCCCCTCCTCATCTAATATATCTATCTGTGTGAAATAGTTTTACCATTAAACTGCGCATGGCGTATATATATATATGTCATGAGTAACATGTACCACCATGCGCATGGCGTATATATACACCAAAGGGTGCCAGCCACGATTCAAATGCCCCGTGGTGTAAAGGGGTCACCCATACCGTAGCCAGGCGCGATTACAAACAGATGCCATCTTGAAAAAAAATCTAGTGCAGGCATCCTTTGTTTTCCAGGCCTTAGTGGCCAGACACCATGGCGAGCGCATCACCACCCAGTGTCCGACCTTCCTCAGCGCACTGCGCTGCGCAGTCTTTGACCGAAGACGAAATAGCCAATGAATTGTTCAAAGACGTTGACGAATCTGATATTGATGACTTGGATATAGATGAGGACTATACACAGCCTGAGGAAATAGAAACCACGGATAGTGAGGGTGAACATGTTGGTGCCACGAGGGTGAGGATGCCACGAGAGTCACCCGCTACTACTCAACACCACTTCGGGCCCAAGCTCATAGTTCATGTGTTCCATTGCAAGTTTGATATGATCGACGAGTCTGAAACAGGTGAATCATTCTTTGATTTTAGTGATGTAGAATCGGAGAATAGTTTTGCCACGCCTGCTAGTGCCAGTACAAGTTTTGCCGCATCAGCTGCCTGCCCAGCCAAGCGCCGCCGCATGTAACAAAATGGCGACAATGACGAACAAATCCCATCATATTCCAATACTTTTCTCTCGACCCTTCCTGCCCCTACTGTGCTAGACCTGCTTCAGCTCCTGGTCCCCGGATTCCTCGCCGTGGGTGCAGCTAATGGCTCTCGGAAGACAGCAGGTTTATTTTTGTGTGGAGTGATGGGGAAGATTTTGTTCCACAAATTCCCGACTTTGACAATAGAGATGTGGGAATTACAGATCTTTTCCCTGATAAGGTGACGAAATGAGTGAATGAACTTCTTCACTGCATAATTCGATGAGCCGCTCATGGAACATTTTGTTCACGAAACGAACAGACTTGCGGCTGATCTCATTGAGGTGAGGAGGTATCAGAATTTTTACGACTACAGCGTTAAAAGAGGCGACTGTAGGGGAATTGTATGTTTTTCACAATTTGTATTTGATGAAACATTGTGTGAAACACGTAATATCACATTGTTGGAGCAAAGACAACGCTGTTCCAACACCATTGTTCGGGAAATATATGTCCGAGACAGATTTCTGTTGATCCTACAGTGCCTTCATTTTGCAAATAATGCATACGAGAGACAGGATGATAGGCTTTGAGGGTGGAGGACGTGCTAAATGACCTGATTGGAAAGTTCCGAGATTACTACGTATCAGCTCAGAAGTTGGTTATTGATGAATCCCTAGTTCTTTTCAAAGGACGTGCTGCTTTCNGGAATCACATTCAAAGTCTTAAAGGAACTGGCAGAGAACTATGCCTACTACTGAAACTACTTTACATGATCTCGGGACAAGAGGTTGTTCCCTAGATTGGAAATACACACGTCTCCCGTATTTAAAAAAAAAACGCAGAAAGAGTCGGTATAAAACTACCAACCAATCGGCTTGACATAATACATCTGAAAACTCATGGAGAGAATCCTCAGGGAAGGAATCATTCACCATCTTTCAATGTACACTTGTACAATCGGAACCACATGATTGTTACAGACATTCTGCCTTACAAATTGCTCACATTATTGGAAACGGTAACCAGCTACTAAAAGGCCTTACAGTGAATGTAGTATACATGGATTTTGCTACAGGTTTTGATAATAAACAACATGAAAGACTGGCAAGCAAATACAGGTCCATAGAAAAAATACTAAAATATTAGAATGTGTAATACTGGATGAAGGAAAGAAAACAAAAGGTTTTCTTAAATGTGCTAAGTGGAAACTGAGTGGAGAAATTGGTAGGTGGGGTACCACAAGGGCCATTTTGGGACCTACCCTTTGTCATACATCATTGACAGATGAGCATATTACGAACCACTTCATGAACTTTGCAGGTGACGCAGTTATGTAAAGTTGGAAATGACACTGATATTAAAGCCTTAAAAAGAGCTACATGAACTCCACAAATGGTCAGACGACTGGCAAATGCTCTTTAATATGACAAAATTAAGACCATGCACGTGGGACAACACCGCCACGATTACCATTAATAGTATTACATTACAGCAGATTGGGAAAAAATGACCTTGTAGTCAAAATCTACCACTCATTAAAAGTTGCACGACAGGTGGGTGCAGCAGTCAGAAAAGCTAAACAAAACTTTCGGGATTATCAAGCGAACTTTTGACGATAAGAAAAACAAGGTAATGGTTTAACTGTGTAAATCTCTGGTGCGCCCCATTTGGATTTCTGTTGGCAAGCATGGAGACCTCATTTTCAGAGGGACATAGCTGCTCTGAAGAAGGTGCTACTTGGGCAACAGAAGTCATTCCCAACCCGTCTCTTAAAATTACGTTGCTTTTCACACGTTTGCCCGTATGGCAAAAATGGACGGAATTTGAAGTGAAATTGGCTCACGAAAGTGATGTAATGCCCCGTTTTCAGTTTTGAGTCGTCCTGCTTACACGGTTAGGTTAGGAGAGGAACTTTAATTAACGGTTTTCATGACGTTTTCAAGCTTGACTTCTTCCTGCCCTCCTAACTTACCACAGAACCCTTAACTTGCTGCTTTGGTTAACAAAAATTGAAACTTTTCAATTATTTTCATTTTCAAATTACATCCATTTTCGGCGATACGGGCAAACGGCCAAATTCAGACGTAATTTGTAAGAAGAGAGGTTGCACCATTCATCTCTTATCAGGAACGTTTGAAGGCCACAGGGCTAACAACACTACAAACCAGGCATGACAGGACGGATCTCATTGAAACCTCGAAAATACTGAACAAGCTAGAGGATGTCGATTCCGGATATTTTCTTCACACGGTCATATGTATCACAAGCAAGGAGCAACGGTTTCAAGCTCAACAAGCCACAATGTAGGACTGAGAACAGGAGATGCTTTTTCCTCTACAGTTCACATTAACCCATGGAAACTCCTACCCTTTGAAACCGTAACTGCCAAAACTGTGTTAAAATTTACGTGGAAAAGATCATAAAGGCAAATGGTGGTGAGCTTCAAGCCGCCGGCTTCCTGTCCTCGTCGAGTCCACTAGGGTTAGTGGCTCTGGTAAATCACGCACCTTGTTATTTCAAGACTTTAACCTACAGTGGGTTACTCGATACCAATTTCTTGGAGTATGTCTAGATTCTAAAATGACATTCAAACAGGAAATTCAATATCTGAGAAAGGCAAAATTGTAAATGTTATAATAGGAGCAATCACAGAGCCCCGTCTAGGAGCGGGACAGTCATAATGTTTTACCTGCTTTACTCTTTCTTCTGGCCAGTGGGCATATGTTGGTTATTCAAAACGAAGCATTGAGACACACAACAAGGGTTCCCAGATGGACGAAAATATTAAGCCTAACACTTAATATTTATTACGTCTTAGGCTTATAATACTTACATAATAATATTGGTCAACTGGGTGCCAAGTCGAGTAGGAATGCTAGGGAATGCCTTTGCAGACGAAGCTGCAAACTTTCAACCAAGAGAAAAAAATGTGAACATTTACATAGCAGAGTATAGCATGGATTATGCAAATAATTGAGATAGAGAAATGCAGAAGATGTAGTGACCTCAACACTGCAGCTGCAACATCAGGATTTGTGGGATGGTACAAGAATTTGACCAATTACGAACCACTTCCTCTGAAGAAAGGAATCAATAGGAAAACGTGAATTACACCAGGCTTCGATTACTTAAATGTAAGGACATGGTTGAGACAACGAGGTCTTGAGCAGCACAAGCAGGCCAGAGGTGGAACGATACATAAATCATCCTACAAACGTGCTAGGTGACCAAAGGAATGTTTTAGTTTGTAAGTAAAGTGCGAGTTTCACGATTTTGTTAAAAATTCAGCTTTTAAAAATTTGCAAGTAAAGGTATTAACCTAGTATTCCCCAAATGTGGAGCCTGTGACAGTTATAAGGGGAGTAGGTTTCCACCTAGAGGCACAGTAGCATACCCAGGATGCAACGAGATAAGTGATTGGCCACAGCCCTGCACCTTCCTCTAATCTAAAGATGACCCGAGATTGTCACGGGCAAGCAAAGCTACGAGACAGCTCATATGCCATAACTATGTCACTGTTACCTCTGGATGAAGAAGGATGTAAGATTGAGTGCTTCAAGATTTTTGCAGGATTCCTTTTGTGTTGTAGAGTTAGGCTTCAAAGAGGAAACAATAGACCTCTGCATTATTTGAGGTAGCCGATGACATTTTGAGAGGATACATATGATGAGAGGCTGTACAGGTAAGACTGATGGAGGGCCTAGTGAGGGGCGCCTAACAGCCTAATGATGTGACCAAGGACATCAGCAACACGTTAGAGTAAATGTGGACAGAGCAGTGTCTCACTTCAGATCTTCAAGGCAGTCCTGACGAAGTGAGGGAGTTAGTAAGTCGGTGACCAGTGATATTTGTGCAAGAAGTGCCAGTGTGGAAATGGCCAGTAAAAGTGTTCACTGGAACTCTGAAAAGTGCAGTGACAGGAAACATTACTCATCGATGCGAGAGGGCAGTGATTAATGTAAGAGTTCTGTCAAGATGAGAAGCTATTGGTCAGCAGACAGTGTTAAATATTGGCCAACAAGTAGTGAATGGTTGTGTGACTCCCGGCGCTAGAGTAGCTTATTAGTGTGTAGCCACTTTCCAACAGCTACATGGGTTGGGGGGGGGAGTTGACTAGTAGCAAGACGAGCATTTGCAACAGCCTATCTCTAAGAGGGTTCGGGAAGGTTCCCGGGAACGCGACCTGTGACACCTACGAGGAAGCCCAGTAGTGAAGGGCTCACCTGTGAGGAATCTCGAATATGAAGTCAATGAATACTCGAATGAACAAATCCACAAGGGCCGTGACGAGGATTCGAACCTGCGTCCGGGAGCACTCCAGACGCTGCCTTAATCGACTCAGCTACGACATGGTTAAAAAGAGTTGAAACCGAAGTTCTACTGAACTTACTGAATCCCGCAGCCTCTCAGAGACACAAACCAGAGTTCAGTGAATGCTCACTAGGACTAACAGAACTTGGAGTGGTTTGAAGGGTGCACCCAACACCGGAGGACAACTGGTGAGGGAGTGACGTCATCGGAGACAGCAGCTGAAGCAGTACGGAGACGCGGACCGGGGACCCGCGTCTCTTAGCTTCGGATCACAACTGGTTGATCAGGTATCCTTTGGAGGGGCTTATCAAGTTCTCTTGAACACTGCGAGCGGTCGGATAGTTATGCTCCTTATGGGAAGTGGAAGCATGTTGTTGTTTTTAGATTTAGCTACTCGGAACATTATGTCTATGTAGCACGGGCTATGGTGAGCCTG
>WNGS01006379.1:23784-46892 GCA_020271785.1 Procambarus virginalis | reverse complement strand
TAAAAAAAATGAAGTCTGGCCTCTGACGTTGATTTAATTTGAGTACCAATTGCACCTCTGCTTCTCAACGGGGGTATTCTGCACATTCTGCCATGCCTTCTGGTCTTGTGTGGCGTTATTTCTTTGTGCAGGTTTAGGATAAACCCTTTAATATTTTCGTCGTGTAAATTATTGTAAGATGTTGATGTACAGCCCCACGTGCAAGTGCTTCATTTACCACTAAACCCCACATACCAGTTAAAGTGAAGCCCGGTGTACTGACAACACTGCACCATTTGTTCAGTTTTTACTGGACCACCAGGCTTGACTGTCCCAGCACCAACCTTTCCTCTGGGATTAATTCAATTAATTGAGATTTACTGAAATATTTGGCACATGAAACAAAATTGTATGCATGACAAAGTCTGTTCAATGCTTCTAACCAAGCAAAGAATGAGTGGGAAGAAGTGAATGTAAAAGAGCTTGCCAGATATTTGCGACTGCTAGAGTTGATGGGAATTGTGACGGTGTCAATGTTCTGGCAACCTGGTAAAATGTGTTATGTTGCTTCTTTCAGTTTTTGTACGACTTCAAAGTGCTATGTAACGATTGCAAAGTATTTTCATACTCATAACAGTAATGCCATTCCCGAAGGCAATACACACTCATACTATTTCTGTTCTAACTTTAATATGTAACAAACATTCACAACTCTCCTATATTCCTCAAACATGTCTGGATGAAGGCACAATGACATGGTGGGGCCGTCTATCCAATAAACATTTTAATCCAAATAAACCTGATAAGTATGAAGTAAAGCTGCACTTTCTTGCTGAATCAAAGACTGGTTACATCTTTGATTTTGATGTATATTCAGGAATTGGGAAGACGACAATTCAAAGGGTTATGAGTTTGATGGCACAACTAAAGAGCAACGGTTACCATTTATATATGAATAACTGCTATAACTCACTTCAACTTGGGAACAGCTGCTAAACAGGGTGTATACACCTGAGATACTCTCAGATTACAGAGCAGATTTTGTGCATTTGTGGCCCAAAAATCTTTAGCTAGAAGCAAAGGGGAAATATAATATTAATGAGAAAATCCGGAGGAGCCGTGGTGAGGGTTTCAACCTATTCGGTGGGAGTTCCCTCGCACACGCCCTAATCAACTAGGTTGTCGGAAAATCCGACACCATTTAATAATATCACATTCAACAGGCAGAAATATTGCTGCTGCTGTTGTATACACAAGTTAACCCATAGAAAATGTAACTTGTGGTGGAACTTTCCATCTATAGAAAACGGGATATCATTACCACATACTATTATAAATTCACTAGCTATTCTGCTGGGAATTATTCATAAATACATTAGTCTTTGGATTTTACCATCATAAAAACATATTATTTTAATTAACTTAATTATTAGTATTAAAATAGAGTAAATGTGACCCTTCTATCAAGTTACTGACATCTCATCAAAGTGAGGGAGGCGTCAATGAGTAAGGAGTGGTCAGCCATTATTGTTTAAGACCACAGTCGTGGAGCAATTCGGCTCCTATCAATTCTCTTGGACGAAGTGTTATGGAAGATCAGAGTAGTGACCTGCCATTATCAACACACTGTCATCAATCTCAAGGAAAGTGTTTTTCCAAAACCCGTTTATCTATTCATTTTTGGCCATTAATGTTAGGTAGATATTATTGGGCAACCAGTTAGAACACGAATGATCGACTCAAAAAAGGTAATTAAGCCTTGAACTTTACGGTTCAATGTACAGTGTTTTCTCTGATATAGCTGTCATATATTAGGATTCTGGCTTCATAGCTAGCACCTTTGACAGGTACAAGACGAGGAAGCATGCTTTGTGTATCAGTTACCAGGGTGATGGAAGCTACCTCACACGAGGAAAATTTGGTGTCTACATCCTAGTTATACCTGGTGGACTAAGCCTGCTGTACAATAAGATAAGGAACCTCTTCAATGTTTAACAATATATGTAGTTTAATACTGTAGTTTGATTGGCTGCATATATATAAATTCAATATAAACCCCCCGAATGTGTGTGGATCGATTTGTGAGATTATTGCAGAAATAGTCCACTTAACATTATACAAATTGCTGTCGAAGTATATAAATTAACGTAATATAAATTCTATATAAATACATATAAATTAAATATAAATCTCACAGGTCGGTCCCCACATAGGTAACGACATGTTATTAAGATAGCAACCTGGAGTTCTACTGAGCACAGAAGGATTTCCTGAGGCTTCTACTGAAGCCGGACCAGAAGTTTCACACAATCCCCACGTGCACTCTGGCTCTGTCATCCAGAAAGGTTCTACCTCTGACACTCTTCCTTTAATACACAGTAATCACACTAACGTGACTGCATCAATAAGAAAATCGGTTGAAGCTGTGATGAGGGTTGGAACCTGGGCATGTGCGCGGGAACACCCTCATAGGACCCTCATCACAGTTCCTACGGAGTTTCTCATTGATTGCAGTCACGTTTGTGTCATTACTCCCTATATAGAATATTATGTTGAGGCTTCTTAACACTGGTACCTTAATGAAGACTTTCAAGGTCAAGAAAAGCTAAGATCTTGTGGGGTTTTCTCATTTTAGGAACGATGAATTCATTGCTAGAATTAAAAGGGACAGTAGTTGGGTTGCATTGAGATTATTTGGTTCAATATCTGAGAGTATACAAGTTTGTGTGAGGATCTTCAAGATTATAGGCCTAAGGTGTTAGCCAGTTTTTGGGTCTTCACATTACCATTGCCAAATAAGTAACGCGATTCAAAATACTTTCTAATTATAAGCCTTTAATCACTGCATTTGCTGAATCTGAGTGTTCACAAAATCTTAAAGATTCTCTGTTTAAGCTGTCCTCAAACCATGTCCATTCTATCCATTGGTCGACCCCAAAGATGTATTCAACAATTTTAACATACTGATCAATCAAAATTGGGAGTTTCTTTAATATAAATGAATTTCGTTATACATTAGTAAACTGGATATTTAGGCATTAGTTAGGTGTTTAGGTTCTGTGGGCGATTATTTGTACTATGTGGGTGAAGCATTTGTTTACCCGAAACGCTTTGCGTAATGGTGGCTTCATAGATTGTGTGACTCCTGTTGCTACAATTTGAGCAGTACTTTTCTTTGAACACATTCTTTAGAATAAAATTGATTGTATTGCATCTGCCGTGATGTGGTTTGAACAAGAAACATTAGTGAAGCACATGTTCAAGAAGTGTTAAGCCACATGAAAGGTGGCACGGGCATGAATAGCCCGAAAGTGGAGTCTCTTTGGAGCTATTACCAATAGCTGAAACTGGAGATCTGTAAATGGATGGATTTTTTTTTTGGGGGGGGTGAAGGAGGGCAAGCAATACCAATTATTGAGCTTGTGAGTTAATGAAGGCGTCTAGGTCTTCTGTGTTTTCTTAGTCCGAGTCTTGCTGCTAGCTGGCGTGGCTGTTGTCATTGGAGTTCGGTGATGTGGCCTCCATGAGGAGATCTTGCACGCACTAGGGGAAGTATCGTGGCAATGGAACTCTTAATGAAATTTCCTAGTCTGAGGAGTCCGTGGCATAGTTCGTTGTTGGGAGTTTTGGTCTTATAGCCTGAGGTTGAGGCTGGCTCTGAAGTCGACGAGTTGTGATAGAAGCTGGTTCGGTAACGTCGGTGGTGTTTGTGGCCGGAGAGCACGTCGGCCGAGATGGTGATGGAGGAAGCTTTTGGGGCTGGATTGGAAGATGCTGTTGTTTGTGCAGCCTGGGTCTTTAGTGGAGCAGACGTCTGAGTTGATATCGATCTAGCAGTCGACCTTGTGGCAGTCTCGGGTGTAATAAGGTAGGTAGTGAGACTTGCGTCAGGGGCTGTGATAGGGTCAAGGCCATTGTCTAGGTACAGCACATTCAGTTCCCTGATGAATCGGTGGTTGTCGGTCCCCATTGAGGGCCCCTGGGGGGGGGCCCCATTGTGAAGGCTGGCTTGACTGGTAGAAGGAACCACTGTTTGGTAAGACTGGGAATCGTCTGGTTGGTTGGTGAGAGCTGAGGTGATGGGTATAGCATCAGGGGCTCTGGTGGCGGGGTTGAGAAGGTTGGCTTTCTGGGTTTCAATCTGGGCCTTGATTCTTTCCCGTCTGACGGGAAAGCGGTGTGAAATTGCAGGTTGATTGCCGTTGCAGAGAAGGCAGCGAGGAGTTGTCGAGTTACAGATGGAATAATGGTCCTGGGCGCAAAGGCTGCACTTTTGGACTTTTGGATGGGGTGCTGACACTTGTTAGTGGGATGGGAGCAATCGTAGCACGGAAAGCCCCTTTGGAGCTTATGGTATCGTTCCTTCTTCACTTGGAAGAAATCTTGATGCGGAAGCAGTGGAAACCATGTGTGGCAGCCTGGTTAGTCGCGGCTAAGGTGGTGAAGGATATTGTCATGGTGGTGCGCTTATCATCGTCGGTATCAGTGCTGCAGGATATAACATCGAATACCCTCAGGCTTGGGTTTTCTTTGTCGATGTTGGTAATGATCTCCGTGTATTCTCGGTCTGTGATCCAGTGGCTGGTCCCGCTAGTAGACTGTTCGGTCGGCGATGAACTGATGAGGAAAGTGTGCAATCTTTTTTTTTTTTTTTTTTAGGGATACCTCACAAAAAGAGAGAAATATTTTTACCTTCTTGACCAAGGTCGATGGATGTAATCAGACGGCTTCTTTTAAGATCTTAAAGACGTCACTTTTCGGGAAAGTATGGCCGTCCATGGGGGCGAGTCCTGACGTTTAGTCGTTTGTGGCCCATTATTGTTGTTAAAATCCCCTCAACGGGTCCTAGTGGTGATGGATGTCTTGTGAAGTTA
The DNA here is from genome assembly GCA_020271785.1 of Procambarus virginalis. Taxonomy (NCBI): domain Eukaryota; kingdom Metazoa; phylum Arthropoda; class Malacostraca; order Decapoda; family Cambaridae; genus Procambarus; species Procambarus virginalis. The sequence goes on along the minus strand of WNGS01006379.1, from coordinate 42,039 downwards.
GTCAGGATTGGGTGTGGACCAGGTTGGTGTGTGGTGGTGTGAGGGACCAAATGGATTAATTGATGAATACCCTCTGCCTGTATTGGCCTGATGGTCCCTGTGCCATCCAAGAGATGGCACAGGGCATGAATAGCCCGTAAGTGGTAGATTTTTTTAGTAAAATTATACCGTGTGCTGAGTTCCCATTTAATAGTCAGGCTGCTATCGCGGGGGAAGATACTGCTTGACAGTATTTGAGTGTCCAGCTGCTGGACACCTTTTTTGACCAAAATAGTGGCAGTGTTGATGGCTTCAGGGTGGTTATTGCAAGATTCAGGGGCTCTTAAAGCTCTTAAAAGGTCGTTGGTTGTTTCACATTCCTGGAGATAGTGAAGTAGTGTTTTTTTGTGATTGTTTGGCAAAAGATGCATTCCCTCTGTCTGGGTTAACCAGTCTCCCAGTTGCATCTGTTACCTAGACGCAGTCTATATAACCGAACTGTTTTTTCCCTTTGGATTCCTTTTGGGGTATTTAACCTTTTTAACTTGGTGGCCTGAAGATACAATATTACAGAGGGCGAACCTTCTGCTACTCGGTTGTTGATGGGTTGTGTTGAGGTGAGAGAGTTTTCTGATGTTTTTTTATGTATTCGAGGCAGGGTTGGATTGTTTTATTAATCACTGGATAACTAGTTGGCAATTTAGCAATTTCACCGCCATACTCGTTTAATGGAATTCCAACAAGGGATGGGATCCAGTTTAAGGTTATGTTGAGTCTTTTTCCTTTAGCTACTGCTCCAAGTTACAAAATGGTGGAAATTATTTCCACGTTGTCTTTCTATCGCGTTTTTTCCTAATATTTGAAGTGCAGCTTTTGAGTCTGTGTATATGATTGCACATTGAGAGTTTTGTGCTATCACACATGGAAATGCCTTTTGTATGGTAAACATCTCAGTTTGGGTTGAAGATATTGGTCCTTCCAGTCTGCAATAGGCCTGTTCGCTGTCCGTGCAAAAAGCAGCACCATCACTCTCATATTGTGTCAACCGATCCGTGTGTGAAGACGTGAGTGGCTCCTGCTACTGCTGTGCTGCTCATTTGATTTTCTATGATGCGCCTTAGGACTGTTGGATCATAGGCAGCTTTTTCATTGGAAGACTTATCCAGTAAGACATATTATAGGTTCTTACTATTTTAAAAATAGGCTACATGGAGCCTGAGAGCTGAGTGGACAGCGCTTCGGATTCGTATTCCTGAGGTTCCGGGTTCGATTCCCAGTGGAGGCGGAAACAAATGGGCAGAGTTTCTTTCACCCTAATGCACCTGTTACCTAGCAGTAAATAGGTACCTGGGAGTTAAACCTGCTCCGGGCTGCTTCCTGGGGGTGTGTAACAAAAAGGATGCCTGGTCGAGGACCGGGCCGTGGGAACGCCAAGCCCCGAAATCATCTCAAGCTAACCTCAAGGTAAGGCTCCTCCCACGGTGGGGAACAAGTGTAGTTTGGGTGTAGGTGATCACCTCCTCTATCAAGACTCGTGCTTTTGAATTGTAGTAGTTTAGAAATTTTCCCTTTGACGGGAGCCGGTCGGCCGAGCGGACAGCACGCTGGACTTGTGATCCTGTGGTCCTGGGTTCGATCCCAGGCGCCGGCGAGAAACAATGGGCAGAGTTTTTTCACTATGCCCCTGTTACCTAGCAGTAAAATAGGTACCTGGGTGTTAGTCAGCTGTCACGGGCTGCTTCCTGGGGGTAGAGGCCTGGTCGAGGACCGGGCCGCGGGGACACTAAAAAGCCCCGAAATCATCTCAAGATAACCTCAAGATTGGCAGCACAAGAGTTTCCATTGTTTTGTCGAAGTCCGACCACCAAGGCCTGTCTTGCTGGGATTGGATCAGGGGAATAAATTATCTTCCTGATAATCGTAGCTGTTCTTTGATATTTTCTTTCTTGAAGAGTGGGCAAACTAGTTTCCAGTCTTTGTTTCAAGCCTGGTCTACATAGGGGGCTCCCAGGGCAGCCCTAATATCATTGTTTTTGGCTACTTCAAGCTTTTTCCACAGTTGTGATTGGATTGAGTGCAGGTGCGGCATAGTCGATCACTGACCTAACTGCCTGTACATAGTATGTGCGAAAGACTTGCAGATTGGCTTCTCCAGAGAGGGAGGTTAGCGACCTGATGATTGCCGTCCGCGCCGCAGTATTCTCTCAAGTAGGAGACCTCAGCATTAAAATTTGTGTCCAGGATTATTCCTAGATACTGATAAGTGTCTATCCATTCAATAGGTTGACCCTGTACTGTGAGTGGGATGTTCGGCGTCAGTATTTTTATGGGCATGGCTTTTGTCTTGGTGGGGTTGAGTTTGATACCAATCTGCTTTACGTTTTCACTGATGCAGTCTAAGCATTTGGGTGCAAGGGGCGCCGCATCCCTTCCTTTTATGATAAAGTCGTCTTCGTAATTTAGCAGCCTGCAGTGTTGGAGTTGCAGCGTCATTATTCTTTCCATTAAACAGTTGAAGAGAAGGGTGCTGAGATTGCCTCCTTGCAGTGTACCATATTCATGTCTTTTGTTTTCAGAGACTTGTCATGAAATTTCATTCTTGCTTCTCTGTTGGAGACAGTTTTTGGTCCAGGAGAGAAGGTTTCCTTTGACCTCTTTGTCGATGAGACGGCAGAGAATAGCTGGAGCGTGAGCAAGTTAAAAGGCTTTCGGGAGGTCCTAGAATATCAGCATTCCTGGTCTGTCATTCTAGTGGGCTAACAGTTGTAGTACATTCCACTGCGCCAACTTTTATAGGCATACATGTCCTGGTGCAGTTTAGGCATGTTCCACTCAAGTCTGTTGCGTTCCATTCTGTCAGCCGTCTTGGCTGCAAAACTTTGGAGAGAGATGGGCCTTTGATTAGCTGGATCTTTGGGTTTTGTGATCGGCACTGTCTGCCCTATTCAAAGCTGTAGGTCTAGTTTGATAAGTCCAGGCTGAATTAATTAACCTAAGATATGCAGCGTCTCCTTGTTGGCCGAGGTATCTAATTATATTATAGGTTGTCTCCAGGGGATGAATCTTTGTAGTTTTTCTTAGCCCGACTGAGCTCATCCAGTGTGAAAGGGGTATTAGTATTAGACTTCTGCACATGCTGTACGGATTCTGTGCAACCTTTCGTCCTCTAATTCTGTCTGCACTGCAAGTTCATCTGGTGGAAGCTGGTTAATTTCTGCAAATTTGGTTGCTAGTACCAAGTGGTGAAGATGTAAACAAGCTTGAATGGTCCCCAAGTGCATATGCAATCGAAAACTCCACACCCCAGAAGTGACTCGAACCTATGCAGTCAGAGGCACAGAGGCACTAGCAACTGGCGAACACAGTACCTTAACCACTGGACCATCCGTGACTGTACAAAAGACGATGTACGGGCTATTGGCTATTTAGCCCACCGTCCAGACGGCACTTGGTGGTGAACTTGGGCATAGTTCATCAAATCACTCATTTTCGTGGGGCCACGTGAGCAACATAATGAAGTGATTTGATAAAATAACTATGCCCAAGTTTACCACCAAGAGGTGAAGATTTGAGTTTCACAAATCAGACCGGATTTATGTGTTGGGAAGACTTTATATTTTTGTATTTTGATGTTCAGTAATCGCATACAATTACATATTGTATCAAATAACTGTGTCAGAATTGTGATGAGAAAAGGGAGGGTTGGGGTAATGTGAATTCATATATTTGTCTGTTCTCATGCTTGTAACTCCACAAAAACGTTTTGATTCTTAAAATTTATGCATATTATTAACTGAATGTTGTTTAGTTCGACAGTAATAGTTTGAGTATCCTTGTCCAGGTAGTGAATCCAAGGCAGAGTTCAGGTGGTGGTGGGTGGGAATAGTACCTAGTCATTGACAAAAGATCAAAATTATTTCATTTATTTGCTAAAGATAAAGAAACTTTCCTGCATTACTTTATAATTTTTGCGAGTTTTAAATGTATGTTGTGAACAATTACAAATCTGAACATTTTAAAAAATGAATTGCATTTCATATCATTGCTATTATTTAAATTATGTCTGACAGATTGACTCTTTGAAATAAAGGTGTGGATGACGAACTATATTCACAGCAGAGAAGAAATTTATACTTATATTTTAAGGATGTAGTCATCATGAGCTTCCATGATCAGAGAAATCAGACCCATGGCATCCCCAAACTTTAAATTTAATATTCTTTAACAAAAAATCCCTGTCACTTTGTTGATGAGGATTGGCCGTCCAAACCATCAAATTCTCATGGCCGTCCAAATCGTCCAAACATGGAAAATAAGATTTCTGGTATATATGTACAATAAAATAAATTATTGATATAAGATACAATTTGTATAACATATGTACAAGATAAAAAATTATAACATGTTTATAAAAATACTGAAAGGAGACAAATTGTTTTCGTAATGGTCATCAAGCTAACAGTTCTCATTACTTTAAAAACAAACAAATAGTATTTGTAATAATTACAAATAATTTGTTATAATTACAAAAGAATATGGGAATACAGGGTAATGGTATCAAAGCAATGCAGGATAATATTCAAGTGACTGTTTCATATTGACATGTTTGCAGATACAATAGCATTCTTGGGGTTATACACCTTGAAGCCCACTCTTGGGATACTGACATCGATTTCGTTGCGTATCTGTGCAGTTTATCATATTTTTTACGATTGCTTCATGTTGCGGGTGAACCCTGGCTCTTATAATAGACAAGTTCGGGAGCGTCTACCCAGCGTCGCTTAAATAGGGTGACGGGGGGTTAAAATTATAGTGGTGCAAGTGAAGACCTCGGGTGTCCAGGAGGGGCAACTATCTCCTTCCTCAGATCAAGCAGCTTCGGCGTCTTCTGAACCTTTACATAGATGACCGTTGTGTCGAAACTTCCCAGGCCACCTTAGACTACGTGCAGATTCTTCAGTTTAGTTTTCTGAGGAAAAAGAGAGCACGTTGTTAATATGTTAGTGCATACGGATACAGTGCACGAATAATAAGTAAATATATAACAAAAATCATTTAAATAATGACAAAGCTTAAATTACATTCTCTAGGAAGGCGAAGAATGAATTAATATGAACAAATTCACAAGGGCCGTGATAAGGGCTCGAACCTGCGTCCGGGATGATCCCAGACGCGCTTTATTCTACTGCGCCACGACATGGTAAAAACAAATTGCAACCGTGAGTGCAGCTGCCTTCACAAGGCTCACGTAGCTTCTCCGGGAGAAGGCGCATCTGGGATCATCCCGGACCTAGGTTCGAACCCTCATTACGGCCCTTGTGGATTTGTTAAATTTATGCATCACGCTATTGTGGCATTAGTGTAATGAGATAATATTGGTTCGGTAACATAGTTGATATTGTGTGGAACTTTTTACCGCATAAAATATTCGCAGTGGGGTACCTTGATTGTTTCAAGCGTAGGTTAGACACGTATATGAATGAGATTGGGTGCATATAAACAGGAGCTGTCTCGTATGGGCAAATAGGCCTTGTGCATTTACATTCATTCGTATGTTCTAATGGAGTTAATAACTACAATGTAGCTAAATTTATGACTGCGCGGAAACATTAGGTGCTACGAAATAGACGAGGAATAATCGAACATTTACGAAACCTGTACATCTTTCCTCAATTATGGCGGCCTTACTTTGCATTTATTGATCAATTTAATAGGTGCGAGGTTGTTGTACTTACCATGAACTTCGCAATCAGTTGACGAATGTCGGCCGCAACATTCTCATCTGTCTGCTTACGCTTACCTACCTCGCTCTATCTTTCTGAAAATACAAAATAAGAATTTTATAATTTAATATTTAACCTGCTATGTATATACGCATATTCAGAAAAAAATATTTAATTTTAAAAACAAATAAACATAGTTTTACAGATACATGTATACTGTCGCTGATGTTGGTACCTTCCAAACTTAAAGTAAGAATACTAGAGATCTTCATTTAATCATGGTTGAACTGGTAGTAAGAGTCAAGGGACGCAAGTTCAATCCCATTGCAGTCCCACCATATTTTAGCGCAGATAAATCACTCTTGTGAGTTCATTATATATAATATATTGAAATCCAAGAACCTAACGTAGCTTCTTTCACCACAAGCTAATAAACAAGCAGCTTAGTTGGATAACACAATCTATTGATCCTCGAATGACTGTAAACTTCCCAGTGACCAATTCTGTGAACTCTCATCTTCACTACTTATTTACGAACACTTTCCCAACTCTTTACCTCAGTCTAGTATGAAGTAGCCGAGGGTGATGTGCCCGTGGTCTGGGTCGGCTGCAACATGTTTGAGCTCCTTGGCTTTGCTCCAGAGAGAGACTTGCAGTTTCTTCATGCTGAGTTTCACACTATCTGGCAGGTCCAAGTAGGTGTAGTGGGTAGCTTCCCTCCTGGCAGGCATTTTGGATGCGATCTGCAATGAAAATTTCTGGCAAGTTTAATATATAGATGTTTATTTATTCTATAACTTCTAAGATTGTAAATGATTCCAACTATTTTCTTACGTCGTGAAAGCATTTGTGATTCGATCAATCTTTCATGTGGCACTTTAGCGAAAGCTTTGCTAAAGTCAAGGTACACAACATTACAAACCTTACCATTATCGACTTCCTCAACTATGCTGGAATAAAATATAGCATGTTAAACATGAACGGCCATTTGTAAATACATGTTGTGAATCATTCATTTATTTATATTTATCTCGGTTGATAGCTGAGACAGCTAACCTGTCTCAGTTTTTACTGATCCAGGACGGACCGAAACGTCGCCACATCTCGACGAAGTAGTAGTTAATGCAAAAAAAAAAAGTTGTGGGGTCAGTTACTCCTCTGTAATGGTCGACAGACTGACAGATGCTGGAAGCGTTTACCCCTCGCATTTACATTCTCCTATAATAAAAATGTGTTCGTGGTGAGGAAGGAGAACACGCTGGATCTCATTTTCACTAATAATGATGAATTGATCAGGAACATAATTACAAATACCTGTTACTCAGATCACAACTTAATTGAAGTTATGACAACCATGGGGAATAGACCTCCAAAACCAGTCCAGATTCCCGGTGGAGGAGATTTCAGCAAATTCAACTTCAACAATAAACAGATAAACTGGGAGCAAATAAACCAGGACTTCACAGAAATAAACTGGGAAGAACAGCTAGAAAATGCGAACCTGAACCAGTGCCTGGAAAAAATAAGCTCAGTAGCACTAGAAATATGTACAAACCGCATCCCCCTAAGAAAAAAAGGAAGAGATGCAGATTGGAACGAGAACGTCGTTCCCTATATAGGCGAAGAAAACGAATCGCGGAACAACTTGAGTCACACCCTATCTCAGGAACGGGGAAGAAGGTTAGGTAGCGAAATAGGTAAAATTGAACTCAAGCTACAAGAATCATACAAAACGCAGGAGAGGCAAAGAGAGCAAAAGGCCATCAGTGAAATAGAGAGAAACCCGAAATATTTTTTCTCCTATGCAAAATCAAGAACGAAAACCACATCTAGTATTGGGCCCCTGCGAAAGGAAGATGGAACTTTCACCGATGACAACAAAGAAATGAGCGAGCTACTGAGGAAGCAGTACGACTCGGTTTTCAGCGAGCCATTAAACGCACTAAAGATCGGTAACCCAAATGAATTTTTCATGGATATGATACCAACATCAAATCATATATCAGACGTCACCCTATCCCCCCTGGACTTTGAAGAAGCCATAAACAGTATGCCTATGCACTCTGCACCAGGCCCGGATTCTTGGAACTCCATATTCATCAAGAACTGCAAAAAACCACTATCGCAGGCCCTCCACATTCTGTGGAGACAAAGTCTAGATACTAGCGTTATTCCTGATATACTAAAAACAGCAGAGATAGCACCACTTCATAAAGAAGGAAATAAGGCAGAGGCAAAGAATTACAGACAGATAGCGTTAACATCGCACATCATTAAAATTTTTGAGAGAGTGCTAAGAAGTAAGCTCACAAAATACATGGAAGCACAGCATCTCCATAACCCCCGACAACATGGTTTCAGAACAGGGCGCTCTTGCCTGTCGCAGTTGCTGGACCACTATGATATGGCATTAGATGCTATGGAAGACAAACAAAACGCTGATGTAATTTACACAGATTTCGCAAAAGCTTTTGATAAATGTGACCATGGTGTTATTGCACATAAAATGCGCTCAAAAGGAATTACCGGAAAAATAGGCAGATGGATCTAAAATTTCCTGACCAACAGAACCCAGTGTGTAATAGTCAACAAAATAAAATCCAGCCCATTAACCGTTAAGAGCTCAGTCCCCCAAGGTACTGTGCTTGCCCCAGTACTTTTTCTCATCCTCATATCGGACATAGCCAAGAACACAACCTATAACACTGTATCATCCTTTGCAGATGACACCAGGATCTTCATGAGAGTAGGCAACATAGAGGACACGGCAAACCTCCAGTCAGATGTAGATCAGGTCTTTCTATGGGCTACAGAAAATAATATGGTGTTTAACGAAGATAAGTTCCAGCTCATGCGCTATGGAAAAAATGAAAATATAAAAACGGAAACCACATACAAAACTCGGGCAAATCATAACATAGCACGAAAAGGCAATGTAAAGGATTTGGGTGTACTCATGTCGGAAGACCTTACCTTTAAAGAACACAATAAAGTGGCCGTCACAACTGCACGAAAAATGACGGGTTGGATAACAAGAACTATTCACACTAGAGATGCTATACCGATGATGATACTTTTCAAAACGCTGGTGCTCTCTAGAGTGGAGTACTGCTACACAATGACAGCCCCTTTTAAAGCTGGAGAAATTGCTGACCTGGAGAGCGTGCAGAGATCCTATACTGCTAGAATCCACTCGGTAAAACATCTAAACTATTGGGACCGACTAAAGAGCCTAAATCTGTACTCCCTTGAGCGTAGGCGGGAGAGATACATAATAATTTACACATGGAAAATATTAGAGGGGCTGGTCCCAAACCTGCACACAGAAATAACATCACATGCGACCGGAAGACATGGCAGGATGTGCAGAATACCCCCATTGAAAAACAGAGGTGCAACTGGTACTCTGAGAGAGAACTCCAACATCAGGGGCCCGAGACTGTTCAACACGCTCCCGCTACACATAAGGGGCATAACTGGCAAACCCCTCACAGTGTTCAAGAGAGAACTGGATAAGCACCTCCAAAGGATACCTGATCAACTCCAAAGGATACCTGATCAGGCTGTGACTCGTACGTCAGGCTGCGAGCAGCCGCGTCCAACAGCCTGGTTGATCAGTCCAGCAACCAGGAGGCCTGGTCGATGACCGGGCCGCGGGGACGCTAAGCCCCGGAAGCACCTCAAGGTAAGATAAGGTATACTCAAGGTGGTTAAGGGATTGTAATGAATGGGGAAGGTAGGAAGAAAGAAAATGGGGAAAGGACAATGGGAGATAAGCATTTGCAAAGAATTATAGACGAGTTGCACTAACGTCCCACAATAAGTGTATTTGAGAGTGATTATTCAGGTCACCAGTTTCATGGAGACGAATGATATTAACAACAAAGGCGAACTTGGATTTAGAGCGGGAAGATCGTGCCTCTCACAGCTACTTGATCACTACGACAGTCACTGAGGCATTAGAAGAATAACAATACAGATGTATACCTGGACTTCGCAAAGGCATTCGATAAATGTGACCATGGAGTGATGGCTCCTTACTTGAACACACAAAATGAGGTCAATGGGAATAACCAGTAAAATAGAATGCTGGATATTCAGTTTTCTGTCGAACAGAACACAGGTTAACAGTCAACCACATAAAGTAGAGACCAAGCGCAGTTAAAAGCTCTGTGCCTCGTACCTATATACAAAAGTTCACCTCACGTCACAGAACAGCACCTCATGTTTTCACCTTTTCTTCACCTGTTTTTGTATTGACCTGGGTAAATTCTCTCATGTCACCCCCTAACTGTTCACCTTTTCTTCATTGGAATACAACCATTGTTAATCTCTCTTCATATGACAGGTTTCTAATTTGGGGAATAAACTGTCATCCTACGCTGGACAGGTTCAAGTGAATTTAAATCCATTCTATATTACGGCGACCAAAACTGAATTACAGAATCTAAATGGGGCCTAACCAGAGCAAGATGTAGCTGAAGAACACCACCAGGTGTCTTGTTACTAACGCTTCGATTAATATATCTAAGGACATATTATAGGAAAATATAATCCTATTTGCCTTATTAGGAACTTAAATGAATTGATCCTTTGGTTTTAAATTATTACTAATCATAACTCCCAGATTCCTTTCGCAATTCAACGTTGTAATCTCGACACCATATAGCTCGTATCTTGTAACTCGATCTTCATTACCTAGCCACAGAACTTTACATTTATCAGCATTAAACTGCATCTGCCAATCTTTTGACCATTTCAAAACCCTATTTAGATAACCTTAGTGATATTGAGTCTTCCGTGTTTATTTCCCTACCGATTTTTGTATCATCGGCAAATTTGCAAATGTTGCTACACAAACCTGAATCTAAATCATTTATATATATTATAAACAACAGAGGTCCCAGGACAGATCCTTGAGGCACTACACTTATAACATCTTCCCACTCTGACTTAATCCCTAACTAGCTTTCTTATACTGTTTCCTTTGGTATAGCCATGCCCAAATCCAACTTAATATAGCACCCCCAGTACCACGAGCCCCTCTGTTTTTAATCGGTCTTTCATGTGGCACTGTATCAAAAGCTTTGTTAAAGTCAAGGTACCCATCATCACTCTCCTCACCACTATCAACTGTCTCAACTATGCTGAAAAATAGATAGCAAATTTGTTAAACATGAACGACCCAATGTAAAACCATGTTGCGAATCATTTATTAATTTGTTTTTAAAAGATAAAGATGAATTGTATTTGTAATTATCGATTCAAGTAATTTTCCCACAATAGACGTTAGGCTAGTTGGCCGATAGTTTGACGCAAGTGATCTATCGCCTTCTTAAAAATTGGTATCACATTAGAAACCTTTCATGACTGCCACTCTGCCCGACTCTAATGATTTAATAAATATGGTAGACAGAGGCCCGCAAAGCCCCTCTTTGTATTCTTTAAGCACCCTGGCAAACACTTCATCCGGCCCTGGGGATTTGTTTGTTTCAAGTTTTACTATTTGTTTAATACTATCATCCCTGGTAACTTAGACTAGTCAACCTGTCCTCGTCCCTACCCACACACTTGTTCGGTTAAAGGCATAGTTAAGTTCTTCTTTAGTAAATAAAGATAAAATAATTATTAAAAACACTACTCATCTCGCCGTCATTATCAGTTATCTGACCTGTCTCGGTTTTTAATGGACCTATCCTTTCCCTAACCTTTGTTCGATATAACTGAAAAAACCTTTTGGATTTGTTTTTGCTTGGCCTGCTATACGAACTTCATAGTTTCTTTTTGCTCTATCTCTTTTTTTTTAACATTCCTAACCAGTTGAGCGAATTCTTGTTCTAAACTGACTAACCCATTCTTAATCCTTTTGTAGCAAGCTCTTTCAACCTATAAGGTTTTTCAGATCCTTTGTTATCCATTCCGGGTCATTTGAATTTGATCTATTCAATTTGTATGGTATACTTCTTTCCTGTGCTTTGCTTAGAAGCCTTGTTAATAAGTAATATTTTGAATCCAAATCAAAATCCTCCTTTACATCACACAACGCTGGGTTCACGTTTTGCTAGAAGACCGGCTCGCTCCCTATGCCGAAGTCATTCCAATCTATTTGATTGGAAAGATGGTGGACACACAAGATGATGGTGGTGTTGGACAAGATGGTGTTGAGAGTTGGACAAGATGGTGGTGGTGTTGAGAGTTGGACAAGATGGTGGTGGTGTTGAGAGTTGGACAAGATGGTGGTGGCGTTGAGAGTTGGACAAGATGGTGATGGTGGTGGTTGTCCGAAAACCCGACACCATTTACTACTATTACATGCAGATAATATTGCTGCTGTGTTGTATACTCAAGGTACCCATAGAAAATGTAGCTTGTAGTGGAATTTTCCATCAATAGAAAACGGGATATCATTGCCACATAGTACTATTAATTCACCAGCTATTCTGTTGGGAATTATTCTTAAATGCATTAGTCTTTGGACTTTTAATATCATAAAAACATCTCATTTGAATTAACTTAATTATCAGTACCAAAATAAAGTAAATGTGACCCTTCTATCACTTATTGACATTGGATAAGGAGAGCCAAGGCGTCAGTACCCTGGAAACACAAACTGTAACTGACCCTATTTTCCGCTTGTTACAACCTGTAATAAAGTTGTTACATCTTGGCTTAACGTGTTTTTGACGTATTAGAATTTTGTTACAACTTGTTATATTGGTTGTTGAAACTTGTTAGGTGTTAAATCTTGTTCGAACGTTGTAGCAACGTCGTAGTTTCGCTGTGTGTTTGGTGGGTAGTGGGGGAGTGGTCAGCCATTGTTTAAGACCAGAGGCGCAGGGAAGCAAATTTAGCTCATAAAATTTCTCTTGGACGAAGTGTTATGGAGAACAAAGTGTTCTACCATCATCAACACGCTGTCAACATAAACAAGGGAAGTGTCCTACCAAAACCCGTTTATCTAATCATTTCTGGCCAGTTAATGTTAGGTAGATATGGGCTAACCGGTTAGGATGCAAACTAGCCTCTAAATAAAGGTAATTAAGCCTTGGTCCTTATTATCTAATGTACAGTGTTTTCTCTGATATAGCTGTCATATATTAGGATTCCGGCTTCATAGCTAGTGCCCTTTGTCAGGAACAAGAAGAGGAAGCAAGACTTGGTACATCAGTTACTTGGATGTAGGAAGCTAGCCTCACACGAGGATAATTTGGTGTCTACATCCCAGTTATACCTGGTGGACTAAGCCTGCTGTACAATAAGATAAGGCACCTCCAATTTATTTACCAATATATGTAATTAATACTGTAGTTTGATTGGCTGCATATATATATAAATTTAATATAAACCACACCCTAATGTGTAAGGATCGGTGTGTGAGATTATTGCAGAAATACAGTCCACTTAACATCATACCAATTGCTATCGAAAGATATAAATTAATGTAAATATAAATTCTATATAAATTCATGAATTAAATAAATATAAATCTCACAGGTCGCCTCCCACAGTGGTGGTGGTGTTGAGAGTTGGACAAGATGGTGGTGGTGTTGAGAGTTGGACAAGATGATGGTGGTGGTGGTGGTGTTGAGAGTTGGACAAGATAATGGTGGTGGGGTTGAGAGTTGGACAAGATGGTGGTGGTGGTGGTGGTGTTGAGAGTTGGACAAGATGATGGTGGTGGGGTTGAGAGTTGGACAAGATGATGGTGGTGGGGTTGAGAGTTGGACAAGATGGTGGTGGTGTTGAGAGTTGGACAAGATGATGGTGGTGGTGGTCTTGAGAGTTGGACAAGATGGTGGTGGTGTTGAGTTGGACAAGATGGTGGTGGTGGTGTTGAGAGTTGGACAAGATGATGGTGGTGGTGGTGTTGAGAGTTGGACAAGATGGTGGTGTGTCGAGTTGGACAAGATGGTGGTGGTGTTGAGTTGGACAAGATGATGGTGGTGGGGTTGAGAGGTGGACAAGATGATGGTGGTGTTGAGAGGTGGACAAGAGATGGTGGTGGGGTTGAGAGGTGGACAAGATGATGGTGGTAGTGTTGAGAGGTGGACAAGATGATGGTGGTGGGGTTGAGAGGTGGACAAGATGATGGTGTGGTGTTGAGAGTGGACAAGATGGTGGTGTTGAGTGGGCAAGATGGTGGGGTGTTGATAGTTGGACAAGATGGTGGTGGTGGTGGTGTTGAGAGTTGGACAAGATGATGGTCGTGTTGAGAGTTGGACAAGATGGTGGTGGTGTTGAGAGTTGGACATGATGATGGTGGTGTTGAGAGTTGGACAAGATGGTGGTGGTGTTGAGAGTTGGACAAGATGGTGGTGGTGTTGAGAGTTGGACAAGATGGTGGTGGTGTTGAGAGTTGGACAAGATGGTGGTGGTGTTGAGAGTTGGACAAGATGGTGGTGTGTTGAGAGTTGGACAAGATGGTGGTGGTGTTGAGAGTTGGACAAGATGATGGTGGTGTTGAGAGTTGGACAAGATGATGGTGGTGTTGAGAGTTGGACAAGATGATGGTGGTGTTGAGAGTTGGACAAGATGATGGTGGTGTTGAGAGTTGGACAAGATGATGGTGGTGTTGAGAGTTGGACAAGATGGTGGTGGTGTTGAGAGTTGGACAAGATGATGGTGGTGGGGTTGAGAGGTGAACAAGATGATGGTGGTGTTGAGAGGTGGACAAGATGATGGTGGTGGTGTTGAGAGTTGGACAAGATGGTGGTGGTGGTAGTGTTGAGAGGTGGACAAGATGATGGTGGTGGGTTGAGAGGTGGACAAGATGATGGTGGTGTTGAGAGGTGGACAAGATGATGGTGGTGTTGAGAGTTGGACAAGATGATGGTGGTGTTGAGAGTTGGACAAGATGGTGGTGGTGTTGAGAGTTGGACAAGATGGTGGTGGTGTTGAGAGTTGGACAAGATGGTGGTGGTGTTGAGAGTTGGACAAGATGGTGGTGGTGTTGAGAGTTGGACAAGATGGTGGTGGTGTTGAGAGTTGGACAAGATGATGGTGGTGTTGAGAGTTGGACAAGATGATGGTGGTGTTGAGAGTTGGACAAGATGATGGTGGTGTTGAGAGTTGGACAAGATGATGGTGGTGTTGAGAGTTGGACAAGATGGTGGTGGTGTTGAGAGTTGGACAAGATGATGGTGGTGGGGTTGAGAGGTGAACAAGATGATGGTGGTGTTGAGAGGTGGACAAGATGATGGTGGTGGTGTTGAGAGTTGGACAAGATGGTGGTGGTGGTAGTGTTGAGAGGTGGACAAGATGATGGTGGTGGGGTTGAGAGGTGGACAAGATGATGGTGGTGTTGAGAGGTGGACAAGATGGTGGCGGTGAGAGGTGGGCAAGATGGTGGTGGTGGTGTTGAGAGTTGGACAAGATGGTGGTGGTGTTGAGAGTTGGACAAGATGGTGGTGGTGTTGAGAGTTGGACAAGATGATGGTGGTGTTGAGAGTTGGACAAGATGATGGTGGTGTTGAGAGTTGGACAAGATGGTGGTGGTGGTGTTGAGAGTTGGACAAGATGATGGTGGTGGTGTTGAGAGGTGGACAAGATGATGGTGGTGGTGTTGAGAGGTGGACAAGATGGTGGTGGTGGTGGTGAGAGGTGGGCAAGATGGTGGTGGTGGTGTTGAGAGTTGGACAAGATGATGGTGGTGGTGTTGAGAGGTGAACAAGATGATGGTGGTGGTGTTGAGAGGTGGGCAAGATGGTGGTGGTGGTGTTGAGAGGTGGACAAGATGATGGTGGTGTGTTGAGAGGTGGACAAGATGATGGTGGTGGTGGTGAGAGGTGGACAAGATGATGGTGGTGGTGGTGTTGAGAGGTGGACAAGATGGTGGTGGTGAGAGGTGGGCAAGATGGTGGTGGTGGTGGTGTTGAGAGGTGGGCAAGATGGTGGTGGTGGGGTTGAGAGGTGGACAAGATGGTGGTGGTGTTGAGAGTTGGACAAGATGATGGTGGTGGGGTTGAGAGGTGGACAAAATGGTGGTGGTGGTGTTGAGAGGTGGACAAAATGGTGGTGGTGGTGGGGTTGAGAGGTGGACAAGATGATGGTGGTGGGGTTGAGAGGTGGACAAAATGGTGGTGGTGGGGTTGAGAGGTGGACAAAATGGTGGTGGTGGTGGGGTTGAGAGGTGGACAAAATGGTGGTGGTGGTGGGGTTGAGAGTTGGACAAGATGATGATGGTGGTGTTGAGAGTTGGACAAGATGATGGTGGTGGTGTTGAGAGTTGGACAAGATGATGGTGGTGGTGTTGAGAGTTGGACAAGATGATGGTGGTGTTGAGAGTTGGACAAGATATGGTTGAGAGGTGAAGACGCTGGGAAACCTTGATAAACCGTACCTATTTTAAACTCTAAGAAACGGATGAAGTTGGAGAGTTTTGGAATCTGAAAAACTAGTTATTTAAGCTTTGTGTTTTTCTCTGACCATTATCTGCCTTTGTATCCAGATTTTTGAATGTATCTCCTAGTTGGAAAGAGAGAAAATCGATATTAGATGCTTTGGATGAAAATCTTGAACATTATGTACATTCAGAGAACTGTGATTTCTACCTTATAGCCTTACCTTAATTATATTTAATGTTTGTGTTCTGATAGCTTCAACATCATTTCTAAATTCTTGATTAAATTAAAGTTGAATAATATGTATGTACTTTCCACTGCTTTAAAAATTTGAGTTCACAGAAAGCATATTTGTAAGACATAAACGCTATCAAGAGAATATTGTATATTTTTTTTATATACTTTGATGATATCTAATCCTCGTATAAGGTTTTATCAATTTAAAAAAATATATATTTCACGTTTTATATTTTAATTGCGGTATTGGCCCGTCCTCTCAAAAAGTGACTTCGTAACCCCTAACGGACAAATAACAGGGAACTGCAAATTATAACGGCTTAGGAACAATACAATATAGATAGTGCTTAGAGGGGAATAGAAAGACCCAAAGGAATAGGAAACTTCCAGCTACATGAAACAAGAACATGATAGCAAACATTATCAAAGGCTTTTGTGTTATCTTAGGCAACGAGAAAAGAATCACAGCTGCCATCACAGGCCGACGAAAAGTTGAGGAAAAAGTAATAGATATGTGTTTAGTCGACCAGACCGGATTTGTGTGTTGGGAAGACTTCATATTTTTGTATTTTGGTGTTCAGTAATCGCATAAAACTATATATTGTATCACGTAACTGTATCAGAATAATAATGATGAGGAAGGCAGGTGGGGGGGGGGTTGTTTAGGTGGAATTCATATATTTATCTGGTCTCATGCTTGTAACTTCATACAAATATTTTGCCGTTTAAAATTATGCACATTTACTGACTGTTTAGTTCGACAGTAAAGTTTGAGTATCCTTGTCCAGATAGGTAATCCAAGGCAGAGTCTCGGGGGGGGGGGGGGGATAGTGCATAGAGTCTTTGACTAAAGATCAAATTATGTAATTTATTTGCGAAAGATAAAGAAACTTTCGTGCATTCCGTTTTAATTTTTGAGAGTTTTAAATGCGTCTTGTGAACAATTACAAATCTGAACATATTTTAAACTTGAAAATAGGTTCCATATCATATCATTGCATTCCATATCATTGTTTTTATTTAAATTGTCTCTGAAAGATTGACTCTTTGAAATAAATAAAGGTGTGGATGACAAACATATTCACAACAGAGAAGAAATTTATACATTTAAGGATGTAATCAGCATCATGAGCGTCCATGATCAGAGAAATCATACTCGTGTCTTCCGCAAACTTTAAAATTAATATTTTCAAACAAATCCTTATCACTTTGTTGATGAGGATTGACCGTCCAAACCATCAGGATCTCTTGACGGTCCAAAACCAATATGGCCCCACACGCACGCTGCCGTTCATGTGAGAACAAATCGTTATAAAACTGAGAGTTGAGCTGTTTTATTCGAATCAGAACTGAATATATTGATTTGATTTATATATGTGTTAGAATTTATCTCACCCACGAGGCCAAAGAAAATAGTTGTTACTCAATCCTCGTGGTGACTGTCACAGATATGACAGTAATATTAAACGTATAATTCATATCTTAATTAATAACGTGAATAATCCACAAAATACCAAAATTTAAGTATCAATTCGTTGTTAGTCTTAAATGCTAAAAATCCTCAAGGTGGTAAATTATTAGAAGTATATTTTAAGTAGTTAATTGTTACAATGGGAAATATTTCATAATTATAAGTGTAAAATGATCCAGTTATAAATAAATATGTATAAGAAAGGGAGGAGTCACTCTTGCCATCTCGGTGATTTATTGTTTAAACCATATTGTACCCAATTGGAAATAAGATTTCTGGAATATATACAATAAAGTTTTTAATGATAAGATACCATTTGTATAAAAATATGTACATGATAAAAAAATTATAATAATGTTAATAAAATTACTGAATGGAGACAAATTCCATTTTAGTAATGGTCATCGAACTAACAATTCTCATTACTTTAAAAACAAATATAGTATTTGTAATAATTACATATAATTTGTTATAATTACATGAATATGGGAATACAGGGTAATGG
>WNGS01006379.1:0-22139 GCA_020271785.1 Procambarus virginalis | reverse complement strand
GCGTAGCGTTTCGGGCAGGTCCCTGGAATACGATCCCCGCCGCGAAGAATCGTTTTTTCATCCAAGTACACATTTTACTGTTGCGTTAACAGAGGCTACAGTTAAGGAATTGCGCCCAGTAAATCCTCCCCGGGTCAGGATACGAACCCTGACATAGCGCTCGCGGAACGCCAGGCGAGTGTCTTACCACTACACCACGGAGACTATAACTCCGGGATGATCCCAGACGCACCTTATTCTACTGCGCCACGACATGGCAAAAACAAATTGCAACCGTGAGTGCAGCTGCCTTCACAAGGCTCACGTAGCTTCTCCGGGAGAAGGCGCATCTGGGATCATCCCGGACCTAGGTTCGAACCTCATTACGGCCCTTGTGGATTTGTTAAATTTATGCATCACGCTATGTGTTGGCATGGTGAATGAGATAATATTGGTTCGGTAAACATAGTTGATATTGTGTGGAACTTTTTACCGCATAAAATATTCGCAGTGGGGTACCTTGATTGTTTCAAGCGTAGGTTAGACACGTATATGAATGAGATTGGGTGCATATAAACAGGAGCTGTCTCGTATGGGCAAATAGGCCTAGTGCATTTACATTCATTCGTATGTTCTAATGGAGTTAATAACTACAATGTAGTTAAATTTATGACTGCGCGGAAACATTAGGTGCTACGAAATAGACGAGGAATAATCGAACATTTACGAAACCTGTACATCTTTCCTCAATTATGGCGGCCTTACTTTGCATTTATTGATCAATTTAATAAGTGCGAGTTGTTTGTACTTACCATGAACTTCGCAATCAATTGACGAATGTCGGCCGCAACATTCTCATCTGTCTGCTTACGCTTACCTACCTCGCTTATCTTTCTGAAATTACAAAATAAGAATTTTATAATTTAATATTTAACCTGTTATGTATATACGCATATTCAGAAGAAAATATTTAATTTTAAAAACAAATAAACATAGTTTTACCGATACATGTATACTGTCGCTGATATTGGTACCTTCCAAACTTCAAGAAAGAATACTACAGATCTTCATTTAATCATGGTTCAAGTGGTAGTACGAGCCAAGGGACGCAAGTTCAATCCCATTGCAGTCCCACCATATTTTAGCGCAGATAAATCACTGTTGTGAGTTCATTATATATAATATATTAAAATCCAAGAACCTAATGTAGCTTCTTTCACTACAAGCTAATAAACAAGCAGCTTAGTTTGGATATCACAATCTATTGATCCTCGAATGACTGTAAACTTCCCAGTGACCAATTCTGTGAAATCTCATCTTCACTACTTATTTACTAACACTTTCCCAACTCCTTACCTCTGTCTAGTATGAAGTAGCCGAGGCTGATGTGCCCGTGGTCTGGGTCAGCTGCAACATGTTTGAGCTCCTTGGCTTTGTTCCAGAGAGAATCTTGCAGTTTCTTCATGTTGAGTTTCACGCTATCTGGCAGGTCCAAGTAGGCGTAGTGGGTAGCTTCCCTCCTGGCAGACATTTCATATGCGATCTGCAATGAAAATAACGCAATTTTAATGTTTCTGGCAAGTTTAATATATACATGTTTATTTCATCTATAACTTCTAAGATTGTAAATGATTCCAACTATTTTCTTACGTCGTGAAAGCATTTGTGATTCGATCAATCTTTCATGTGGCACTTTAGCGAAAGCTTTGCTAAAATCAAGGTACGCAACATTACAAACCTTACCATTATCGACTGCCTCAACTATGCTGGAATAAAA
Source organism: Procambarus virginalis (assembly GCA_020271785.1). NCBI lineage: Eukaryota > Metazoa > Arthropoda > Malacostraca > Decapoda > Cambaridae > Procambarus > Procambarus virginalis. The sequence goes on along the minus strand of WNGS01006379.1, from coordinate 20,383 downwards.
TATAGCATGTAAACATGAACGGCCATTTGTAAATACATGTTGTGAATCATTCATTTATTTATATTTATCTCGGTTGACAGCTGACCTGTCTCAGTTTTTACTGATCCAGGACGGACCGAAACGTCGCCACTTCTCGACGAAGTAGTAGTTAATGCAAAAAAAAATAATATTGTGTAGTCATAGTTACTGCTCTGTAATGGTCGACAGACTGACAGATGCTGGAAGCGTTTACCCCTCGCATTTACATTCTCCTATAATAAAAATGTGTTCGTGGTTAAGGGATTGTAATGAATGGGGAAGGTAGGAAGAAAGAAAATGGGAGATAAGCATTTGCAAAGAATTATAGAAGAGTTGCACTAACGTCCCACACAATAAGTGTATTTGAGAGTGATTAGTCAGGTCACCAGTTTCATGGAGACCAATGATATTCACAACAAAGGCCAACTTGGATTTAGAGCGGGAAGATCGTGCCTCTCACAGCTACTTGATCACTACGACAGTCACTGAGGCATTAGAAGAATAACAATGCAGATGTATACCCGGATTTCGCAAAGGTATTCGATAAATGTACCATGGAGTGATGGCTCCTTACTTGAACACACAAAATGAGGTCAATGGGAATATCCAGTAAAATAGAATGCTGGATATTCAGTTTTCTGTCGAACAGAACACAGGTTAACAGTCAACCATATAAAGTAGAGACCAAGCGCAGTTAAAAGCTCTGTGCCTATGCCTCTGTGCCTCTTACCTATATACAAAAGTTCACCTCACGTCACAGAACAGTACCTCATGTTTTCACCTTTTCTTCACTGGAATACAAGCATTGTTAATCTCTCTTCATATGACAAGTTTCCAATTTGGGGAATAAACTGTCATCCTACGCTGGACAGGTTCAAGTGAATTTAAATCCATTCTATATTATGGCGACCAAAACTGAATTTCAGAATGTAAATGGGGCCTAACCAGAGCAAGATGTAGCTGAAGAACACCACCAGGTGTCTTCCAGTCAGTCAGGTGCTGTCACAGTGAGAGGTTGTGTTAGCTGGAGCTCCGATTGTAGCAACATTATAATAGCAATAATGGAAGGATTACTGAAGGAATTGGTGAACTTAGTTGGAACTCTGAGAGCAGAGATGGATTCCTTACGAGAGGAGGTACGACAGCTGAAACGTCGGGAAGAAACGGAGAAGACCAATATTAACAAGACCTCGTCGTGGAGAGTCGTTGGGGACAGGGGTCTTAAGAAGACCTTGACAAGGCCGCCTACAGACGCCCTAAAGACAGCAAATTCATTTGCCGTGTTGGAGGACGAGTGCTGTGGTGAGCCAGCAGTTCACTCCGAAAAGAAATCAGCAAGGAGCGGCGAAGCGCGGGCCCCTCAGGGTGCTCAGAAAGTTAAGGAGGTACCGAAGCGAATTTTGGTTGTGGGAGATTCCCAGGTGAGGTATTTAGACAGAACGTTTTGTGCCAGAGATAGGGGGAACAGATTAAGAGTTTGCTATCCGGGAGCTGGAATTGGTGATATTGTTGGAAACATGAATGATATTATGACGGGAAATGGGAACAAACCCATAATTTGTATTAGTGCAGGGGGTAATGATATTGGACGAGTTAGGAGTGAGGAACTAATACAGAGATTCAGGACAGCCATTGAATTAGTTAGGAGCAAGGGAGGAATCCCGATCATATGTGGCATTCTCCCAAGAAAGGGAGTGGGAAATGAATGGATGTCGAGGGCACTTGGTGTCAATTGCCGGCTGGAAAGATATTGCAAATCAAATGCAATATCTTTCATAGACAACTGGGAACACTTCTATGGAAGAAATGAAATGTATGCTCGTGATGGGGTGCATCTATCAAGGGCTGGGGTTGCTGTTGTTGCGAACTCGTTGGAACCAGTGGTTAGAGGTGTTTGTTTAGGTTTAAACTGTTAGTAGATAGTGGTATGGGAATTAATTTGGAGGAAGAGGTAATAAAAGTATGTGTTTGTGGGAGAAAGGAATTGGCAAAATGATCAGGGAAAAAGAAGGGCCTCAAAATAACAATTCACTTAGGGTATATTACACTAACAGTAGAAGTCTAAGAAATAAAATTAACGAATTAAATGCTCTTGTCTGCACAGAAAAAATAGATATTATTGCACTTACGGAAACGTGGATGAATGTAGAAAATAGAGAACTATTAGCTGAATATCAAATAAATGGATTTAAACTATTTCACACAGATCGATATATTAGACGAGGAGGGGGAGTAGCCATATATGTTAGGGACAATTTGAAATGTAGTCTCAAAGAGGGAATCAAAACTGAGCCACACACAGAAACTATTTGGATAGAATTAAACGAAAAAGCAAATAATATTATAATAGGAGTTATATATAGGCCACCAAATTTAGACAGAATGGAAGCAAAGCATCTATGGGATGAAATATCTAGAGCATCTAGATCTAACAGTATTTATGTCATGGGTGACTTTAATTTTAGTGGAATAAACTGGTTGAACAAAACAGGGAATAGTGAAGCAGAAGATTTTCTAGAATTAATTGACGATTGCTTTCTTACGCAACACATTAAGGAACCAACGCGGGGAAATAATATTTTAGATTTAGTGTTAACTAACAGGGAAACACAAATTAAGGACATGGAAATAGGGAGTGAGCTAGGGAACAGTGATCACAAAGAAATCAGATTTAGCATAGAATGGAATAGACCTGTAGGAGAAAATTCTGTTAAAGTGCCAGATTTTCGAAAAGCTGATTTTAACAGCCTAAGAAATTTTCTGGGTCAAATAGATTGGAAAGTCTTGGGTATAGGGTGTGGGCCGGTCTTGGAGCGACACATGAACCCAGCGATAGGTGACGTAAAAGGGGATTTCGATGTGGATTCAATATATAACTTATTTAAGAATATTCTAAACAAAGCACAGGAACGTAGTATACCATACAAATTGAACAGATCGAATACTAATGACCCAAAGTGGATAACAAAGAATTTGAAGAACCTTATAGGTAAAAAGAGAGCCTGGTACAAAAGGATTAAAAATGGGGAGGTTACTTTAGAACAGGAATTCGTACAACTGGTTAGAAATGTTAAAAAAGAGATAAGGAAAGCAAAAAGAAACTATGAAGTTCGCATAGCAGGGCAAGCAAAGACAAATCCTAAAGGGTTTTTTCAGTTATATCGAACTAAGACTAGGGAAAGGATAGGTCCATTAAAAACTGAGACAGGTCAAATAACGGATAATGACGAGGAGATGAGTAGTATTTTTAACAAATATTTTATATCTGTATTTACTAAAGAAGAACTTAACAATATGCCTTCAGCCGAACAAGTCTATGTGGGTGGGGATGAGGACAGGTTGATTAGTTTAGCAGTTACCAGGGAGGATGTAATTAAACAATTAGTAAAACTAAAACCAAACAAATCCCCAGGGCCGGATGAAGTGTTTGCCAGGGTGCTTAAAGAATGCAAAGAGGAGCTTTCCGAGCCACTGTCAACCATATTTAATAAATCAATAGAGTTAGGCAGAGTGCCAGAGTCATGGAAGGTAGCTAATGTGGTACCAATTTTTAAGAAAGGAGATAGATCACTTCCATCAAACTATCGGCCAATTAGCCTAACGTCTATTGTGGGAAAGTTACTTGAATCGATAATTGCAAATGCAATTCGTCTTCATCTTGAAAAACATAAATTAATAAATGAGTCGCAACATGGTTTTACAAATGGCCGTTCATGTTTAACAAATTTGCTATCTTTTTATTCCAGCATAGTTGAGGCAGTTGATAGTGGTAAGGATTGTGATGTTGTGTACCTTGACTTTAGCAAAGCTTTTGATACAGTGCCACATGAAAGACTAATTAAAAAAATAGAGGCTCATGGTATTGGGGGTGCTATATTAAGTTGGATTAGGGCATGGCTATTCCAAAGGAAACAGAGAGTTAGTATAAATGGGGTTAAGTCAGAGTGGGATAATGTTGTTAGTGGAGTGCCTCAAGGCTCTGTCCTGGGACCTCTGTTGTTTATAATATATATAAATGATTTAGATTCAGGTTTGAGTAGCAACATTTGCAAATTTGCAGATGATACAAAAATCGGTAGGGAAATTAACACGAAAGAAGACTCGGTATCACTTCAAGTTGATCTAAATAGGGTTTTAAAATGGTCAAAAGACTGGCAGATGCAGTTTAATGCTAATAAATGTAAAGTTTTGAGGCTAGGTAATGATGATAGAGTTACAAGATACGAGCTAGATGGTGTTGAGATTGCGAAGTCGGATTGCGAAAGGGATCTAGGAGTTATGATTAGTAAGAATTTAAAACAAAAGGATCAATGCATGAATGTTCGTAATAAGGCAAATAGGACACTGGGATTTATTAATCAAAGCTTTAGTAACAAGACACCTGGTGTGGTTCTTCAGCTATANTCATCATTGTTGTGAATATCAAGTCTAGCGTGTTTTCGTTCCTAGTGGTTCTGTAATCTGTGATGAGCGAGAATTTGTCACAGAATCTCAAAAGTCTCTGACCTGTGGTTGGTTATTTCCCGGGTCATTCCTGCTATGATATTTGTGTTTGCCATTCTCCATCTTAGATTCGGTAAATTGAATCTCCAAGAAGATAATATCTGGAGCTGGGTTTGCTAGGTTATCAAGTATGTTCTCTATTTGTGCATCTGCTCTGTGAATTCCTCAACCGTTGTATTGGCGGTTTATATATTAGAATAATAATTAGGTTTAGTTTCTCTACCTTAATTCCAAGTACCTCTACCACCTCATTAGTTGAGTTTAGTAGTTCTGTGCATACCAGGTCCTCTTTAATATACAGACCTACTCCTCCATTTGACCTAGTTTTTCTATCACATCTATATAAATTATAATTTGGAATCCAGATTTCACCATCCAAGTAATCTTTTATATGAGTTTCCGTGAATGCCCAAATATTGAGTTTGACTCTAATAGGAGGCCATTTATGAACTTAACTTTATTTCTTGACTTTGGCTTTAAACCTTGAATGTTTGCAAATATGAATGATTGTCCATATTGTGTGTCACTTCTGGAAGGTTTGGTAGTTCTCCCTCCTCTCTACCCTGACCCAGGGTGTGTTGTTGTGGCAATGGTTTGTCCAGTTTTGGAAATGATATTGGGGAGTGTGGTACTCTCTGTGTAGTTGGGGGTGTAGTATGTGTGGGCTTGATGACGAACCGTAGTCCAGTCTTGCGTATTCCCCTCTCCATCCGTATTCCTGCCACGTTTCTGCCTGTCTGTTTCTCCCTCTGTTCTGCCTGCCTCTAAAAAATTTCAGGGCTATTATATTGGACTTCCTCTCTATATATCGCGCTGTGTACCTCTGACGTGGAAATCAGGGCAATGAAGATCATAGCATTTCCTCTCATTAACTGAGAGTTTGCATAGCTTAGGGTGAAAATATCTACATTCTGTATCAAAACGACATCTGCCTTTCCCTAACCAGTTCCGACATTTCCGTGGGTGCATGAATGAGCATTCCGTGCCTCTGGGCCCATATATGCACTGTCCTTTTGCATAATACCTGCAATATTTCAACTGTGATTGTATTATTCTTTTTGTACCGTGCACGACTTGGCTACCTCTGCGTTTTTTGTTACAACGTTCTCATTTCTGCATTCTTTCTCGGTATTGCTCTTATCTTTCTCCTTGTTGTTTTCGTCCTTCTCATTTGTGTTCTCATTCGTCTCATTTTTCCCTCCTTATTCATATCACCAGTTTGCTCTACAATTCTGCCTTCATTTTTGTGTACCTCGACGCTATGTCCTTCTACATTGCCACTTTGGTTCTCTAAATTCTCAGTCACTGGGATGTGCTCAGAGTTCGTTGCTGTCTTTATATATTCAGCATATATTTCTGGTAGTTTTTGTGTGAATTGTAGCCTATGTATTTCAGGAATGTTATTCATTAGTTTGGTGATGTTTTCCCACATCAGTCTATCATTGTGACAGATCCAGTAGGTACCTTGTCTGTTTGCATATTGTGTAGGTAATTCTGTAAACTCAGGTGAAATCTTATGTTACAAATATTACATACAATGCCTACAACAGTCTTCCGAAGTGACTTATGGCAGCGTCCACACACCTCCATGTGGGTTTGTGGTGTTATAATATTATATGCAAATATTTATATTATATGTATGTATATATAATATGTATACAGTATATTTATAATATTACATATGTTTATTTGTTCAAGTTTATGTGGGGGTACTTATCGCCTGGTGGAGAAGTATGGGTCCCCTTGGGGACCATATAGTTGACCGTTGTTTGTCCCAAGTTGGAGGCAGGATGCCACCGGTTGCCAGTTACTTGATTTATACACTGATTATTTGCCTGCAATACCCTAAGGGAAATTCTGCTTTCTTCTGGCTTGCATATTATTCACTTACTCTATTACTATATCCTAGATCCACTTTCCCGTATTACAATATATTGCTGGTATATTATCACTGAGGGGGTATAATGTTACGTTACTGAGAGACGTCCCCTACACTGTGTAGCCTCGTGGCTGTGGTGTAAACACAAGTGTGATGCCTCCTGCCACAACTTTACATTTATACTTTTTCTATGAACAATTCTCTAACACTATCCACTAATCGTGTTGTGACAGTCGTGACTGTCTCCCCCTCATCCGTCAGCTGACAGTCGTGACTGTCTCCCCCTCTCATCCGTCAGCTGACAGTCGTGGCTGTCTCCCCCTCTCATCCGTCAGCTGACAGTCGTGGCTGTCTCCCCCTCTCATCCGTCAGCTGACAGTCGTGACTGTCTCCCCTCTCATCCGTCAGCTGACAGTCGTGACTGTCTCCCCCTCTCATCCGTCAGCTGACAGTCGTGACTGTCTCCCCCTCTCATCCGTCAGCTGACAGTCGTGGCTGTCTCCCCTCTCATCCGTCAGCTGACAGTCGTGGCTGTCTCCCCCTCTCATCCGTCAGCTGACAGTCGTGACTGTCTCCCCCTCTCATCCGTCAGCTGACAGTCGTGACTGTCTCCCCCTCTCATCCGTCAGCTGACAGTCGTGACTGTCTCCCCCTCTCATCCGTCAGCTGACAGTCGTGACTGTCCCCCTCTCATCCGTCAGCTGACAGTCGTGACTGTCTCCCCCTCTCATCCGTCAGCTGACAGTCGTGACTGTCTCCCCCTCTCATCCGTCAGCTGACAGTCGTGACTGTCACCCCTCTCATCCGTCAGCTGACAGTCGTGACTGTCTCCCCCTCTCATCCGTCAGCTGACAGTCGTGACTGTCTCCCCTCATCCGTCAGCTGACAGTCGTGACTGTCTCCCCCTCTCATCCGTCAGCTGACAGTCGTGACTGTCTCCCCCTCTCATCCGTCAGCTGACAGTCGTGACTGTCTCCCCCTCTCATCCGTCAGCTGACAGTCGTGGACTGTCTCCCCTCTCATCCGTCAGCTGACAGTCGTGACCGTCTCCCCCTCTCATCCGTCAGCTGACAGTCGTGGCCGTCTCCCCCTCTCATCCGTCAGCTGACAGTCGTGACGTCTCCCCCTCTCATCCGTCAGCTGACAGTCGTGGCTGTCTCCCCATCTCATCCGTCAGCTGACAGTCGTGGCTGTCTCCCCTCTCATCCGTCAGCTGACAGTCGTGACTGTCTCCCCCTCTCATCCGTCAGCTGACAGTCGTGACTGTCTCCCCTCTCATCCGTCAGCTGACAGTCGTGGCTGTCTCCCCCTCTCATCCGTCAGCTGACAGTCGTGACTGTCTCCCCCTCTCATCCGTCAGCTGACAGTCGTGGATGTCTCCCCCTCATCCGTCAGCTGACAGTCGTGACTGTCTCCCCTCTCATCCGTCAGCTGACAGTCGTGACTGTCTCCCCCTCTCATCCGTCAGCTGACAGTCGTGACTGTCTCCCCCTCTCATCCGTCAGCTGACAGTCGTGGCTGTCTCCCCTCTCATCCGTCAGCTGACAGTCGTGGCTGTCTCCCCCTCTCATCCGTCAGCTGACAGTCGTGGACTGTCTCCCCCTCTCATCCGTCAGCTGACAGTCGTGACTGTCTCCCCTCTCATCCGTCAGCTGACAGTCGTGGACTGTCTCCCCTCTCATCCGTCAGCTGACAGTCGTGACTGTCTCCCCCTCTCATCCGTCAGCTGACAGTCGTGACTGTCTCCCCCTCTCATCCGTCAGCTGACAGTCGTGACTGTCTCCCCCTCTCATCCGTCAGCTGACAGTCGTGACTGTCTCCCCCTCTCATCCGTCAGCTGACAGTCGTGGCTGTCCCCTCTCATCCGTCAGCTGACAGTCGTGACTGTCTCCCCCTCTCATCCGTCAGCTGACAGTCGTGACTGTCTCCCCTCTCATCCGTCAGCTGACAGTCGTGGCTGTCTCCCCTCTCATCCGTCAGCTGACAGTCGTGGCTGTCTCCCCCTCTCATCCGTCAGCTGACAGTCGTGGATGTCTCCCCCTCTCATCCGTCAGCTGACAGTCGTGACTGTCTCCCCCTCTCATCCGTCAGCTGACAGTCGTGGCTGTCTCCCCCTCTCATCCGTCAGCTGACAGTCGTGGCTGTCTCCCCTCTCATCCGTCAGCTGACAGTCGTGCTGTCTCCCCCTCTCATCCGTCAGCTGACAGTCGTGGACTGTCTCCCCTCTCATCCGTCAGCTGACAGTCGTGGCTGTCTCCCCCTCTCATCCGTCAGCTGACAGTCGTGGCTGTCTCCCTCTCATCCGTCAGCTGACAGTCGTGACTGTCTCCCCCTCTCATCCGTCAGCTGACAGTCGTGACTGTCTCCCCCTCTCATCCGTCAGCTGACAGTCGTGGCTGTCTCCCCCTCTCATCCGTCAGCTGACAGTCGTGGCTGTCTCCCCCTCTCATCCGTCAGCTGACAGTCGTGCTGTCTCCCTCTCATCCGTCAGCTGACAGTCGTGACTGTCTCCCCCTCTCATCCGTCAGCTGACAGTCGTGGCTGTCTCCCCTCTCATCCGTCAGCTGACAGTCGTGACTGTCTCCCCCTCTCATCCGTCAGCTGACAGTCGTGATGTCTCCCCCTCTCATCCGTCAGCTGACAGTCGTGACTGTCTCCCCCTCTCATCCGTCAGCTGACAGTCGTGGCCGTCTCCCCCTCTCATCCGTCAGCTGACAGTCGTGGCTGTCCCCCCTCTCATCCGTCAGCTGACAGTCGTGGCTGTCTCCCCCTCTCATCCGTCAGCTGACAGTCGTGACTGTCTCCCCCTCTCATCCGTCAGCTGACAGTCGTGACTGTCTCCCCCTCTCATCCGTCAGCTGACAGTCGTGACTGTCTCCCCCTCTCATCCGTCAGCTGACAGTCGTGACTGTCTCCCTCTCATCCGTCAGCTGACAGTCGTGGCTGTCTCCCCTCTCATCCGTCAGCTGACAGTCGTGACTGTCTCCCCCTCTCATCCGTCAGCTGACAGTCGTGGCCGTCTCCCCCTCTCATCCGTCAGCTGACAGTCGTGGCCGTCTCCCCCTCTCATCCGTCAGCTGACATAGAACACAAGAACACTTACATCGCATCAGGCTGGGACAGCTATGTGCATGGGAATAGGCTTACAGGTTCCGGAAGATGAGAGGAAATGTCAACACTGTGGAGAATTGCCTAACAGACCACTGGAACATTATCTAACACAGTGCACAGTTACAGCCACAACAGACCACTGGAACATTATCTAACACAGTGCACAGTTACAGCCACAACAGTCCACTGGAACATTATCTAACACAGTGCACAGTTACAGCCACAAGAGACCACTGGAACATTATCTAACACAGTGCACAGTTACAGCCACAACAGACCACTGGAACATTATCTAACACAGTGCACAGTTACAGCCACAACAGACCACTGGAACATTATCTAACACAGTGCACAGTTACAACCACAACAGTCCACTGGAACATTATCTAACACAGTGCACAGTTACAGCCACAAGAGACCACTGGAACATTATCTAACACAGTGCACAGTTACAGCCACAACAGACCACTGGAACATTATCTAACACAGTGCACAGTTACAGCCACAAGAGACCAATGGAACATTATCTAACACAGTGCACAGTTACAGCCACAACAGTCCACTGGAACATTATCTAACACAGTGCACAGTTACAGCCACAACAGTCCACTGGAACATTATCTAACACAGTGCACAGTTACAGCCACAACAGACCACTGGAACATTATCTAACACAGTGCACAGTTACAGCCACAACAGACCACTGGAACATTATCTAACACAGTGCACAGTTACAACCACAACAGACCACTGGAACATTATCTAACACAGTGCACAGTTACAGCCACAACAGACCACTGGAACATTAACACAGTGCACAGTTACAACCACAACAGACCACTGGAACATTATCTAACACAGTGCACAGTTACAGCCACAACAGACCACTGGAACATTATCTAACACAGTGCACAGTTACAACCACAACAGACCACTGGAACATTATCTAACACAGTGCACAGTTACAACCACAACAGACCACTGGAACATTATCTAACACAGTGCACAGTTACAGCCACAACAGACCACTGGAACATTATCTAACACAGTGCACAGTTACAACCACAACAGACCACTGGAACATTATCTAACACAGTGCACAGTTACAGCCACAACAGACCACTGGAACATTATCTAACACAGTGCACAGTTACAGCCACAACAGACCACTGGAACATTATCTAACACAGTGCACAGTTACAACCACAACAGACCACTGGAACATTATCTAACACAGTGCACAGTTACAGCCACAACAGACCACTGGAACATTATCTAACACAGTGCACAGTTACAACCACAACAGACCACTGGAACATTATCTAACACAGTGCACAGTTACAGCCACAACAGACCACTGGAACATTATCTAACACAGTGCACAGTTACAGCCACAACAGACCACTGGAACCTTATCTAACACAGTGCACAGTTATAACCACAACAGACCACTGGAACAATATCTAACACAGTGCACAGTTACAGCCACAACAGACCACTGGAACCTTATCTAACACAGTGCACAGTTACAAACCCATTAAGATCTCAACTTATATTAAACAGAGCAGAAGAAGTTATTAAACACACATGGCAAAATATTACTGAAGCGACCATACGAGTCGTAAATACTCATACTCCGCCCAAGTAAAACAGAAACAAGCAACACTTAGTGGGCCAGCCAGAGGTTCAGGGCCCGCGCAGGAATATGCCTGCAAAACAAATCAGCTGACAGTCGTGACTGTCTCCCCTTCTACTCGTCAGCTGACAGTCGTGACTGTCTTCCCCTTCCATTAGTCAGCTGACAGTCGTGACTGTCTTCCCCTTCCATTAGTCGGCTGACAGTCGTGGCTGTCTTCCCCTTCCATTAGTCGGCTGACAGTCGTGACTGTCTTCCCCTTCCATTAGTCGGCTGACAGTCGTGACTGTCTTCCCCTTCCATTAGTCGGCTGACAGTCGTGGCTGTCTTCCCCTTCCATTAGTCGGCTGACAGTCGTGACTGTCTTCCCCTTCCATTAGTCGGCTGACAGTCGTGGCTGTCTTCCCCTTCCATTAGTCGGCTGACAGTCGTGACTGTCTTCCCCTTCCATTAGTCGGCTGACAGTCGTGGCTGTCTTCCCCTTCCATTAGTCGGCTGACAGTCGTGGCTGTCTTCCCCTTCCATTAGTCGGCTGACAGTCGTGACTGTCTCCCCCTTCCATTAGTCGGCTGACAGTCGTGACTGTCTTCTCCTTCCATTCGCAGCTGACAAAATGCCCCGCCCCGCCACCTCCCACTCTTAGCAATTATTGTAAATAATGTCTGCATCACTAACTCTCCTTGCCTAACAAAAAGTAATTGTATTGTATGTAAAGGAGTGAATTAAGTGTGATACAAACACCAAATATCTCTCGGTGCACCCTGTTAAAACGCCATTAACCACCAGCGATCCATCGTTCTGTTAATCCACCATTCATCTAACGGTTCATGCCGTTATCCATCACCTACCAGTGATCCATCGTTCTGTTAATCCACCATTCATCTAACGGTTCATGCCGTTATCCACCACCTACCAGTGATCCATCGTTCTGTTAATCCACCATTCATCTAACGGTTCATGCCGTTATCCACCACCTACCAGTGATCCATCGTTCTGTTAATCCACCATTCATCTAACGGTTCATGCCGTTATCCATCACCTACCAGTGATCCATCGTCCCGTTAATCCACCATTCATCTAACGGTTCATGCCGTTATCCACCACCTACCAGTGATCCATCGTCCTGTTAATCCACCATTCATCTAACGGTTCATGCCGTTATCCACCACCTACCAGTGATCCATCGTCCTGTTAATCCACCATTCATCTAACGGTTCATGCCGTTATCCACCACCTACCAGTGATCCATCGTTCTGTTAATCCACCATTCATCTAACGGTTCATGCCGTTATCCATCACCTACCAGCTCCTCCACCTAACAGTGACCCATAGTGGAAGCTTCACTGCTTTTCTTCTTTTTAACTAACGTTATGACTCGTACATTAATGCTCTAACCCAACCAAACTTACCTAACTTAATTGTGATGTCATCCAGTGTATTTAGCACCATGTATTATGCTACACATAATATAAATGTTGAAGAAAAGAAGTTGAGAAAAAGTAAATTATATATATATTAAATGTTGATACGGAGTATTAGGGATAATCTAGTGTCAATTAAATTGTTAAATCATAAATCTCCGATATAGACACGGACACTTGAATTTATGAGAATCAACATTATAATGCGTGTTTAATCTCACACAATGAAAATCTTTATTTAACGACTTAGAATAGCCCTCATGCACACAGGCAACCAATGCGCTGGGCATTCCCAGGCACACGCCCCAGACAACCAGGCCACTGCATGGTAAAACGATTGTAACCTGGGATTCCACTTCTCTCTCTGGGGTTCCCATGAGTTTCCACTGCAGCCTAGAGGGTTCAGTTGAAGCGAAGGTTGCAATCCTTTAACCCTATCATAGCATGTTTGTCTGGGGCGTGTTCTTGGGAATAACCAGCGCATAGGTTCGAATCCTCATCACGGCTCCTTATTTTCTCATTGATAAATCACGTTAGTGTGATTGCTGTGTGTACCAGAGAGGTATATACCAATCCAACTGGGTGGGTACTCAACCCTCTCGAGGGGAACCTTTTCTTAACACTGTGACTTGCCTCACCATACTTACCGCCTCTCGTGAGGACAACTGGCCCAGTGTAGGACACGCCAGGGATGGGTCAGGTAATCTTCGTCTCCAAGACTCGGCCTTCACCTGTTCAGGCACCGACAGGCAAATCGATGTGGACTATGATGCATGGACAAGTCTCAGGGGAAGACAATTAAACACACAAATAGTACGTTCTTGAAAATCAAGTCCACATCCAGGTGTCCATATTTACACAAGATGGTGGCTGTGACCACAGATGGGTGGCCACTGCGGTCAAGCACTTACAGCTGCCCGAGGTTCAGGAACCACCAGGAAGATGATGATGGTAACGTTTGTACCTGTAGTACTGATGCTTGATGCTGCTAGAGATTGTTGGTGGCGTACACAGTCGGGGACACGTGTAAGAATATGGTACTTGGCTGTCCTCGCTACTCTTTAAGACAATCCATGCATAGCATCTATTTGACGTAATGTTCTTGTATTACTCTCAGACGAAACATTCTGGGTTTGCAGCATTCACCAGTGATACGAGGAAAGAGATTTCCGCAGCTGTTGAGGTTACATGTTAACTGCTTAAGTGTGTATGTGGGTGGGTGCGCGTGCGTGCGGCCAGGAGTGGTGTTCTAGAATCTTTAATAATTGGGAGGTGTCAGGAGACATATTTTTCCTGCTCTCTCGTGCACTGAATGAAGTACGAAATTGCATAGTGCACCAGTGATGTGCACCATGATTCAACTTTCTGATTATAAACTTTTCCACAGTCGTGTTGGGTGTCAATGGACAGCCCAGGACATATGCTAGCTAGTGATGTCATTCTGATTGCTGTATCAGGTCTGTGAAGGAAATTACAGGAGGGAGTTGATTTCAGGGAGATTTGGTACAATTCAAGTGTAGAGAGGGAGGTATGGGGGGTTAACGGCTGTAGACCAACCCCCCTATCACGTGTCCACCTCGTGAGCGAGGTGGGGTAGCGTCGTGAGGCAGGTGCGCCATTGGCCGAGGCCCCTGGGCCTCAGGAATGCTGAACCGTGATTGGTCAAGACGCTGAGGGGTACCACATGGTACGCTTGAGGCCGTCTTGGCGGGAAAAGTCATTCTTACCTCATACGCTTGCTAGAGGAGACGTATCTTCCCGTGCTAGGCCAAGCCACGGGAAATACCGCCTGCAACGTTACTAAAGTCACGCCTATATTCTTGCTATCTTGCCGTGTGCCGTCCGTAAGAATCCGGTAATCGGGAAGGTGCATGAACCGTACCAGTGTGAACTTTGTCGTCTAAGCGCGGGATAGTGAGACGCCATCTTAGAGCAACTGGACTAGGTGAGGCCGTTAATTATCGCGCTAGGATAGTGACATCAGCCGTCTAACGCATCTGTGCGTGAAGGTACTGCAGTGAGACGTGCTAGAGAAGGTTTCGGTGTTATGAGAGAAACCTGAAATACGAAACTCTGAGAAAACGAACGAACAGTGTAGATCTGTCTCGTGTACCGTGTAGCACCGTGTACCGTCGTACCCTGGGGTACCGTGTTAAGTGGAAGGGCGTGGTATCGCATCCCCGCTGTGTATATCTGTTGTGCGCACACCCTGGTCGGCCAAGGCCTGAGTGCCCGCGACACCTGGTCGCTGTGTGTGGAGCTAAAACCCGTGGTCGACGACCCTGTGCTCCACCTGACCACGTGTAGGAAGTGAGGACGTCTACGTCATCATCCAGCAGCAGCAGTGGGAGTGTGAGGGTGACGAATGTATGAGTGTGTGTAGCGGGCCCGCATGTGATGTAAGTACAGTACACTGTTTCAGTTTGGGTAATAAAACTCTGAAGCTGGGTTCGTCCCCAGTGTTCCGTCTATCCTCTGTCCCTGTGACCACCTAGTGAGGTGAATGGGAATTGGAGACGTGTGAGTTACCCTGTTTGACGTCACCAAGTTGAGGTTGGGCCCAACTGTGATTTTGACGTGTGTGAGGACACAGAGAGACACATCCAGTGGTGGAGTACAGTGAGTTAATTGCTTCTATGTTCTCTATGTACCGTGTATGTAATTTGCTGTAATTTGATTCCCTTTTTCAGCAGTGAAAGTGGTAACAGGGAGGTTTCCCTTGGTTATAAATAATTTTCATTATTATATTGGCCAGCGCTTATTTTACTGTTGTGTGGTGGTAAAGTGTGAATTATTGGGGAATAATTTACTGGGTAATCATTTACAAGTTTTGCCGTGAGTGGCAAGGATGTACTGTGTTGTACTGTGATGTACTGTGTTGTACCGTGTGTAAACCGTAGACAAGTTGTCCTTGGTGGAAGGCGTTGTGTACTGTGGAGGATTCCGTGAGAATTAAAGTCAGTTAACGTCACCGGGGGTCACGATTTACTTAACGAGGTCACTTGTTCGTTGAACATTGTTGAGATTAACGTAGAGACGTGTAAAGGCAACAGTCACAGTGAAGTTCACGCCGTGGAGGAATTGTCAAGTGAAGACTAACGTAGTGTTAACGATTTAACGAGCTGTCGTTAATTGATTGATTAACGTAAGGGGTTGATCGGTCTGTTATGATCGGAGTCAATTGCGCTGTAATTAAGCTGCTGTAATTCGTTGGACTGATCAGATCTGTCTGTGGACAGAGTGATTAAGCACTCGTAGCTAATTAAGGAGAATTAGTAACCGCCACTTAGTGAATTCACCAGGTGTTGATGTTGTTGTTTACACGTAGTGTGTTGTAACCTTGTGTGTGTACAGTAGTCTACCCTCGTTAAGGTAATCTTGTCGTAAGACCGGAAGTGAACTGTCAGTTGAGAGACAGTAGGCTTTATCAATACTCGTCTGAATTAATAGGCTGTTGTATTCAGTAATTAATTGGGAATTACTCACCGAATGCTTGACTTTCAAGTTGATGTAATTAATTGATTTACGAGTTATTGTTGCCATTTAAGTGTCGTTGAGACACGTGTGTGTTAACGTAATTGTTTAAATTCATTAGAGTAACTTTTGTTGTTGATTGTCCTGAGAGACAAGTGTTAACGTAAGATTTTTATAAGGGGTTATCATTCTTGGATTAACCGCCTTGTTACTTGGTACCTCGTTGAGAGCAGCGAGCGCCAGTCAAGTTTAGTGATTAGAGTATTGTTCACCGTGAAGCCGTGACAATATTGATTGCAAGCTTGCGTCACCAGTGGGCACCACTTTGTTCAGTTAGTGTCATTGTTCAGTCAGCGACGACGGGAAGGATCCCGTGGGTCCATCAGGCTGTTGATTAGCTGTTCTTGAATGTGCCACTGGGGTGACAGTAAAGTAACGTCAATTCACTGTGTAGTAGTTCTAGTTTATTTTGTGAATAAATTGTTTGTTATAGAAAACGGTCGTTTACGTCAAACCTTCCAATATTACTGCCCCACATTTCATGTTCTGCAACGCTTTGCCTGCTTATGTTCATATCAAGTCTGTATCTAAAGCTCGAGTCCATTGCACAGCACCACACTTCTATAAATACGAAGTGAGAATCCGTCGGCTACCCTTTATTAGTTGTCAACTAGGAGGAGCCAGCGACCTAAGTGACAGGTGTTACCCGGGTGGTTTCGCCTGGCGGTTTGCTCCCGCGGTCCTATGATCTTAGGCTTTAAGATTAAATATCTGCCACTGGCAGCTCTTGCTGTTTAAGGTCTGCCTCTCTTGCGAGGTAGTTACGATTAACGTAACATCAATAGGACTTACTTTCTTTTGATAATTGTCAAAGAAAAAAAATCTCACACTTCTGGCGCCCAACGTGGGGCTGTGTCACTTGGGTTCGAGCCCATGCACGGACTTTTGATCACTAAAGTAAAAAGTCTCAAATTGCAGAACATCATTGTGGTGCAGTATTGTTGGGGTGTGTTGTCACAGTTGTCACAAGTAGGTACACACACCAACACACACTGTCAGTATGTTTGGGGATTGCAGGGAACAGTACGTGTATCTGTATATTTCTACCTATGGCAGAACACCAGATGATGCGGGTGTTATCACGGAGGAGGAATGCCGTCAGTACGTGAAGAGACACACGGCCTGGGTGAAGCGGGTACACCAGGCAGGGGTAGGTCAGGAGTTGCCAGCACTCCATGACACTAGGGACACGTCAGAGAGAGAAGCGTCACCTGAAAGGCATAATGCTAGTTGCGCTTCGGCGAACGAAACGTCGAGAAATGATTTAGAGGATGAGGAAAATCCCCTAGCCGACTTTCGTGTAGTAGACGTGGTAGGAGGTGAAAGAAGTAGTACGCCTCAGGATCTTAGTGGGAGGTCGCGCCCTCACCAAAGAATTCCTATAGAAACCTTCGCGGAAGGTAGTGTTGCATCAGCAGGTAGGTCGATGCAGGAATCGCCAGCCAGAATGGGGACTGTACAACCCCAGGCGGGATTCACCTTAGATATGCTGCGAGAACAAGCTAGGTTAATGGGTCTCCCAGCAACTGAGATGTCTAAGTTTGTGATGGAAATGTGGAATACCCATCAGGAGAGAGAGAACCGGTTGGAGATTGCAAAGGTGCAATCCACAGCTGGGAAGGGAAACCAAACCCAACCCACAGAGCCCGGCCCAGATGGGCCAGTTGTTAAGATAAAAATGCCTAATCTTATAGCTTTCGATGAGCAAGTGGATTCAATGGATGCATACATTGACCGCTTCGAACGCAGAGCAACGGAAGGGAAGTGGAGTAGGTCAACCTGGGCCCAAGCGCTAGCTTCATTGTTGAAGGGGAGAGCATTAAGTATATACCAGAGTTTGGGAACTCCCATGTGCAACGACTATGATGCACTGAAGCGAGCCTTAATGAAAGGCTATGGCATTTCGGCCGATGGAATGATGAGGACATTCCGCCAGATTAGAGTACGTCAAGGGGAGACGTACCGGGCCATGTTGCAGAGGCTAGAGTCGAGCCTCAAGCGCTATTTTGAGTTGAACAACGCCGTCGTTCCGGAAGACAATACGTTGTTTGAGCTGATGACTAGAGAACAGTTCCTGGAGGCAGTGGAACCTGTGCTCCGTGCTAAACTCAAGGAAAATGAGATAGTCTCTAATGAGGCTATGGCAGAATGTGCTGACAGGTGGGCTGAGGCACACAGACCTAGACAGGGAGGTTCATCTGAGAACCGACGTCATGACCAAGCCTCAGGGAGCGGGGCTAGGCCTAAAGAGAGTAAGTCTAGAGGAAGCCATAAGCCACCTAAGGTCCGTGGACCCCTCTGTTATACTTGCCACCTGCCAGGTCACAAGGCAGCTCAGTGTAAGAAGGGCAAGCGTGCAGAAAAGGGGGGAACACATGCACAGATTGCTGGTCTGGGTGCCCACGAGGGAGGTGATCCTCTGGAGTACACCCTGGAGACAGCAAAAGGTTATGTTAATGGTAAGTGGACCAAGGTCTTTCGAGACAGAGGAGCTACCACTCATATGGTCCGAGAGAGCCTAGTCAAGCCTGGGAACGAGACAGGCAGGACCATTCATGTAAGATACCCTGATGGTACCCAGAGGGACATGATCGAGGTATCCCTGATTGTTGACACACCCTATGTAAAAGGTAAAATACGAGCGGTGAAATGCAAGGACGCTGTATATGGGTTGTTGTTGGGAAACGCCCCTGGAGTGTCAAATCGTAAGAGTCGGTCCTGTGGAAGTGACTCACAGAGAACGGGACCCACACCAGCTGGAGGTGACGTCACGCGCCAGTCAGCTGGTAGCCGAGCCATGGCTGCCTCCCCGGCTAAGGAAGAGAGGCAGCAGGCGCAAGGAAAACGGGGGAAGCCTGCTCCTTTCCGCCAACAGAAAACGGGAAGAAACCCAAGGAGGTGGGTGGGGGCTCGATCAGCTGATCCAGCCAGGTCCCGCCAACCCCGGGGGTGGGCAAGGGTCACCGCCACGGAGGTAGATAAGAGGAGAGGGGGAAGACCCCTGGTGACTGTAGGTGTCACTGCTGCTTCCAGGGGAAACGAGGCTTTAGTAGCCGCGGTGACCACACGCGCAATGAGTGCTCAACCCACCAAAGTGGTCAAGCCACTGAAACTACATTCTTTGAAAGGAGTAAGCGCTAAAGAGTTCCAGGAAGCCCAAAGGAAAGACCCCACACTCAGGAAGATGAGAGAGCATGCCGCAGAGGGCAAGCTCTTCACCTTGAATGAGCGCAAGTATAAGTACTTGGAGGTTAAGGGTAAGCTAGTGCGCAGGGTGGAAACACCCCAGGACACTTGGGAACAATTACTGGTCCCCAAAGAGCACCGCCTAGCTGTGTTTACTCTCGATCATGAGGGAGTAATGGGGGGTCACATGGGACATGCTAAGACAAGTGAACGAATACAGTCATCGTTCTATTGGCCAGGGATGACTGCAGACATACAGCGGTATACTCGGTCGTGTGACGCCTGTCAACGCACCGCTGACAGAGGCAATGTAACACTGTAAAGGTGTTTGGTTTATTTTTATTTAATACATACATGGAGTTATATGAGTCACAGACAAGGATTTGACAGACGCCAACTTGTCTGGCCTAGATCTCACACCTCTAAGTGTTAATTGACAACCAAGTGACCTGAGGTCAGCCAGGCGAATCTCACCTGGCTCTCGCTAATCTTATAATTGAGCCGGGTAGCCTTCAAACATGCCGACGTTTAAGGAGTGGCTTGGTAGAGTGCCCCAGGCTATCTAACTTGTGGGCGGAGTTAGCCACTAGGTTTCCCAATATATACTCGGAGAGATATCTATTCAGATGAGGAGAAGGACGGAAGAAGCAGAGCAATAGACAGAAGAACAGCTAGCCACGGCCAGCCGTCCACACAGGCGGTCAGCCGGTGGGGCGGGACAGTCTCTGTCAACTACAGACCTCCCCCCCCCCCTCTCTATTCCACGGAAACTCAAGACCCTTGGTGAGTTGAACATTAAGGTGACTTAGTCGTGTTTACAAGTGTTGTGTGATGATCAGGGGCAGTCGAGTTGTAGGGTTCTCTAATTCTTGGATGATGACTCACTTTACATAGATATATTTTCAACATTTTTAATTGCTTAAATGATGATACTTTTTCATGTGAAATATAAGTGAAGTTATTATTTAAAGTGTGTTTAACTTTGTTCCCTAGAGATTTTGGAGTTGAGATAAGAAAGTCTCTGCGGTTACTGGTTCCATGATTTTAATGAATACATGAGAAAGATGGAACATACTAATAATGACCTAATGATAA
>WNGS01006378.1:57114-68883 GCA_020271785.1 Procambarus virginalis | reverse complement strand
CCCTCGACCGCGGTGGAGTTCCGTAAGTTACAGAGAGATGATCTTACATTGACACCATTATTCTTTCAGGCTGAAACCCAATCCGACAGTGTTCCTGGGTTTCTTTATGGAGAACGAAATACTCTATCGCAGGTATAGACCCAGTAAACTGAAGGACGAGGACGATTGGGCAAACGTTGAACAACTAGTGATTCCTACCAGCCTGCGGCCCACGATTCTACACCTGGCCCACGGCGCTTTGTCACACTATGGGTTCAACAAGACTTACCATGGAATTCGACAAGACTACTACTGGCCAGGTATGGTAAACGACATCAAAAACTCATGTCAAATTATGCCACGTGTGTCAGTTAGCCGGGAAACCGAACGTTTCCATTCCCAGAGCACCACTGATACCCATCCAGGTGCCTGAGGAACCGTTCCACAAGCTCATTATCGACTGCGTTGGTCCTTTGCCTCGGACCAGTGCAGGCAACGCATATATCTTAACCATCCTGTGTCCTACCACCAGATTTCCGATAGCAGTTCCAGTGAAAATATTACAGCTGCTACAGTGGTGAAGAATCTACTGAAAATCTTCACCCAGTATGGATTTCCGAGGGAGATTCAGAGCGACTGTGGTACCAACTTCACCAGTGATCTCTTCAAACGGACTCTGGAGGAGTTCAAACAAAACAGGTACTGTCCAGCCCCTATCATCCTGCTTCACAGGGTTCTCTCGAGCGTAGTCATCAAACCATCAAGGCACTCTTAAAAAAGTTCTGTAATGAGACCTCAAAGGATTGGGATAGGCAAATTGATCTCATCATGTGTATTTTCAGAAGTCTTCCCAACGAGTCACTAGGAGTATCTCCTTATGAGATGCTCTACGGACGTAAGTGCCGTACACCTCTCAAGGCTTTCAAGGATTCTCTACGTGATGACACCTTCAGTGAGCATCAGAATGTGCCCCAGTATCTTCAAAATCTCCGACACATTCTAGAGAGGGTCCATTCCTTTGCCAGCAACAACCTACAGAAAGCCCAGGAGAGGATGAAGACTCGTTACGACCGGCACTGTAAAGTAAGGAAGTTTACACCAGGAGACTTAGTGCTTGCCTATTTCCCTATCCCAGGTTCTCCTTTACAGAACAGGTTCTCAGGACCCTACCGTGTTAAGGAGTGCCGGAACAACTTCAACTACGTTCTCGAGACCCCCGATAGGCGGCGGAAGACCCAGCTGTGCCACATTAATTTACTCAAGCCCTACCATGGGGTTCCTCCCACTGTGTTAACCAATTTCACCTCATTTACAGGTCCATACAGCCACAGTGAGACCTTCCCTGCTTCTCCTTCCGAGAGCACTGACACTGAGACAGCGCTCTCTAACTCGGAAATCCTTACTAACCTTCAAACATTTTCAGGACGATAATAGTGCTCCACTAATCAAATCGTCAGAGAATCAAGAGTTGTTTCGAGATGACCCCCAAGAGTGTACTGTAACTCAGCACGACATCCAACTGCTACCTGACACCCAGCCGATTCGCCAACCATTCTACCGAATCAGCCCGAGCAAAACGGAAGTCATGCGGGCTGAGGTACAGTATCTCTTGGACCATGGACTGGCTACCCCCTGTGAGTCCCCCTGGGCCTCACCATGCATCCTGGTACCCAAACCTCACGGCAAAATCCGTCTGTGTACGGATTATAGGAAGTTGAACCAGGTCACAGTGAAGGACGCCTACCCAATACCCAGGGTAGACGACATTTTGGATGCCATTGGTAATGCCCGCTACCTGTCTCAGGTAGACCTACTACCAGGTGAGTTTAACGGAGCGAGCTAAGGTACTGTCCGCCTTTATAACCCCGTTTGGTCTCTACAGGTACAATCGCCTTCCCTTTGGACTCTGCAATGCCCCAGCCACCTTTCAGAGAGCTGTCAACCGCGTCATCCAGGGCTTGGAAAACACCTACGCCTATTTGGACGACATCGTGGTAACATCCAACACCTGGAGCGAACACCTGCTCCAGCTACAACGATTGTTCTACAAGCTCCTGAAAGCCGGCCTCACCATCAATCTGGGCAAGTCCACCTTCGCGAAAGGTAAAGTGCGGTACCTGGGTCATGTTATAGGGAGTGGCAGCCTGGCTCCGTTAAACATTCACATTCAAGCAATCCAACAGTATCCACAGCCTACTACCAGGAAGCAGCTCCTGCGCTTCCTTGGTCTTGCTTCCTATTACCGTAGGTTTGTGAAGAATTTTAGCACTGTTGCAACCCCATTAATCACCTTAACCAGTCCCAAGCAACGGTATAATTGGACCAGAGAGCAAACCGTTGCATTCGAACAACTCAAATTCCTCCTCTGTTCTAATCCCATTCTCGCCTCACCAGATATCAAGAAGCCTTTCATCCTCCATGTCGACGCCAGTGGTACCGGCATCGGAAGTGTCTTAATGCAGCAGCGAGGCGAGGAGGTTCTACCTGTCAGCTACTACAGTTGCAAGTTGAAGCCTCATCAGAAGAACTACAGTACTATAGAGAAGGAACTCCTGTCCATCGTCCTGAGCTTACAACACTTTGCACCATATCTGCACGGTGCTAGGTCCACTACCATCTATTCGGACCACAACCCTCTGAGATTCTTACATCAAGCCCAATTTAATAACCAACGTCTGCTGCGATGGGCTTTATATCTTCAAGGCTTCAATTTAAAGATCTGCTACATCAAGGGGCCTGATAACATCATCGCTGACGCCCTCTCCAGAGTGCATGAGGTAGAGGCAGCTCCACCTCCCACTCTACCTCCAGTGGACATGATTCACCCGAAACAGCAGGCTTCGGGGGAGAGTTGTGACGATAATCTCTTATCAGAGATTTAGCCTGCTATTTCTGTATCATCCCGTCCTCATCAATATACAAGATACGTTTTGTAGTGGCTAAACGTATATATTAAGATAGCCACACGTACCAGCAACTCCCTCCTCCCCCCACTCCAGCACCTGCTGTACACACTGGTCGACGCGCCGAACCCTTCAACTGCCTAACTAGCGACTTGCGGCCATCCAGCTTCCTCATTGGCCGCCAACCAACACGCCACTCCGGTTCCTCGCCAATCACAAGTCCTCGCCAGTTATTGTTGGAGTCCCTTGCGTTTCTGCCAGCCAGAATATTGTGTGCTCTCAGACTATGAACACCTAAGTGACTCACCTTGTGTGGTCAAATAGAGGTTTATAGTTAGTGCATATATTCCAGCATTCATATTTTATTTACCTTTGTATGTCAATTCTCCTCCCCATTAACGTAATCTATTTTCATGTTTATTTATTTTTCCACTTGACATTTTTACCATTAAGCCAAGATTTTGCATTTATTTCAATTTGTGTTTTTTATTGTTATTAAACTACATTGTTTATTATTGTGTTTTATGATTCTGACCTTACCACAGATTACCAATCACGCAGTCATTCTTTTTTTTTCTCTTTTTTTTCCTTTTTTTTATATATTATATGTGGCCCAGCACTGACACCTGCTAGTTGGAAGACTGCCGACCACCATTTCCAACTCGTTACCGTCACAATATATATATATATAGTATAATTTGGTAGCAGTCTTTCCTGTAGACATATATTATTAAATATGACCGAAAAAGTAAGATTAATAATTCTAACACGAATTTCTCAATGTTTCTTATATTCTTTTTCACTGTTGATGGTAACTGAAAAATCAATTCTCCAAAGTTCATTTTTATTTCTAGTCTGACGCGACACTTGAGCGCGTTTCGTAAAACTTATTACATTTTCAAAGACTTTAGTTTACACACACACAACTATAACTGAACAGAGTTTAAACAGCTTTGACTTTTTTATACCTGCATTTGGGTGAGGTGATATGTTACAATAGTTTTGGATGAGGTGAAAACAAACTTTCAACACAACACAGAACACGAAACAATGGGTATAAGCTAAAGGGAAGAATAGAAGTAACTGCAGAGGGCCTATTGGCCCATATTTCTTGATGCTTCTATATTGGAGCGGAGTCTTGAAGTGGGTAGAATATAATTGTGCGTTAATTGGCTGTTGATTGCTGGTGTTGACTTCTTAATGTGTAGTGCCTCGCAGATATCAAGCCGCCTGCTATCGCTGTATCTATCGATGATTTCCGTGTTTTTTGTTAAGACTTCTCTGGTGATGGTCTGGTTGTGGGAAGAGATTATATGTTCCTTGATAGAGCCCTGTTGCTTATGCATCGTTAATCGCCTGGAAAGAGATGTTGTTGTCTTGCCTATATACTGAGTTCTTTGAGGCTTACAGTCCCCAAGTGGGCATTTGAAGGCATAGACGACATTGGTCTCTTTCAAAGCGTTCTGCTTTGTGTCTGGAGAGTTTCTCATGAGTAGGTTGGCAGTTTTCTTGGTTTTATAGTAAATCGTCAATTGTATCTTCTGATTTTTGTCTGTAGGGATAACGTTTCTATTAACAATATCTTTCAGGACCCTTTCCTCCGTTTTATGAGCTGTGGAAAAGAAGTTCCTGTAAAATAGTCTAATAGGGGGTACAGGTGTTGTGTTAGTTGTCTCTTCAGAGGTTGCATGGCGTTTCACCTTCCTTCTTATGATGTCTTCAACGAAACCATTGGAGAAGCCGTTGTTGACTAAGACCTGCCTTATCCTACAGAGTTCTTCATCGACTTGCTTCCATCCTGAGCTGTGGCTGAGAGCACGGTCGACATAAGCGTTAACAACACTCCTCTTGTACCTGTCTGGGCAGTCACTGTTGGCATTGAGGCACATTCCTATGTTTGTTTCCTTAGTGTAGACTGCAGTGTGGAAACCTCCGCTCCTTTCCATGACTGTTACATCTAGAAAGGGTAGTTTCCCATCCTTCTCCATCTCGTAAGTGAAACGCAACACGGAATTCTGCTCAAATGCTTCCTTCAGCACTTGCAGATGTCTGACATCAGGTACCTGTGTAAAAATGTCGTCAACATATCTGCAGTATATGGACGGTTTCAAGTTCATATCGACTAAGACCTTTTGTTCGATGGTACCCATGTAGAAGTTCGCAAACAGGACACCTAGGGGAGAACCCATGGCGATCCCATCTACTTGCTTATACATGTGCCCATCCGGGCTCAAGAAAGGTGCCTCTTTAGTACTAAATAGGCTCAAGTGTCGCATCAGACTAGAAATAAAAATGAACTTTGGAGAATTGATTTTTCAGTTACCATCAACAGTGAAAAAGAATATAAGAAACATTGAGAAAATTCGTGTTAGAATTATTAATCTTACTTTTTCGGTCATATTTAATAATATATATATATATATTATATATAATATATATATATTATATATACACATAAATCATTAATATATATATATATATACAAGTAAGTAAACTGGTGAACGTTGGCAGCTTTCCTCTAGCCTCCTCTGGCAACGCGGACAGCTGGGCGAATTTGAAGGGGTGCTGGGACCCTCAATTTGGGGAGGAGAGGCGGCTCTTTAAGCGTAGACCTGTCGTCCACCAACTCTGCCACACTGTCTTCTTCAGGTAGTATAGATACTGGGCCTATCTATCCTAGTTATCAAGGGACAATGGGAGGGAAATGATAATCTAGCTTAAAACATTCCTGTCCACCGACGCCTGGACTCCGACGGTTGTAGAGGTCCACGCTTTCTGGGCTGTTAATCGGCGATCAGGTCGTGTGTCACAGGTCCTCGGGCATCGTGGAGAAATGCGTCATTGCTGTTCCTATTCCCAGATTTCAGTTCTTCCAATCTGGCCAGCCAGTTGTCACTGAGCCCGTCACCTTCCTCACTCGCTCCATACACCGAGACGAATACTCATGGATCCAGACGCGATGCTTCGCTTTCGAATCTCAAGTGGATGTGGCCCGGTCACGACAGCTCGCATGTCGTGGTGGAGCGCAATCCGCAAGGCTTCACACTACCCTCCCAGCGCTGCTGCTCATCACCGTCGTAGACTAACAGCAACGAGCTCTTAGCGCACTTTCTCCCACGAAACTCTGCTTCTTCGTGCTCCCCGGGAGTACACTAGTCTTCTATGACGATGGTAGAATGCTTTAGGCTGCGCAATCCACTGCGCGGGGCTTTTAAAACCTCCGATCTCTAGAGCTCACTGACGCACTTCCATTCTCGTCAAAGAGCCGTGAATGTCTGAGCCTCAGCGCCACGGCAAGAGCCAGGCCTCTCGGTGACGTTACAGTCTCCAGGAATGGGCTCTCATTGGTCACTCTCGTTACGTGACCACAGCCAGCCAATCACCAGCCTGCTGACGCCCTCACTGTTGATTGCTGGTGTTGACTTCTTAATGTGTAGTGCCTCGCAGATATCAAGCCACCTGCTATCGCTGTATCTATCGATGATTTCCGTGTTTTTTGTTAAGACTTCTCTGGTGATGGTCTGGTTGTGGGAAGAGATTATATGTTCGTTGATAGAGCCCTGTTGCTTATGCATCGTTAATCGCTTGGAAAGAGATGTTGTTGTCTTGCCTATATACTGAGTTCTTTGAGGCTTACAGTCCCCAAGTGGGCATTTGAAGGCATAGACGACATTGGTCTCTTTCAAAGCGTTCTGCTTTGTGTCTGGAGAGTTTCTCATGAGTAGGTTGGCAGTTTTCTTGGTTTTATAGTAAATCGTCAATTGTATCTTCTGATTTTTGTCTGTAGGGATAAAGTTTCTACCAACAATATCTTTCAGGACCCTTTCCTCCATTTTATGAGCTGTGGAAAAGAAGTTCCTGTAAAATAGTCTAATAGGGGGTACAGGTGTTTGTGTTAGTTGTCTCTTCAGAGGTTGCATGGCGTTTCACCTTCCTTCTTATGATGTCTTCAACGAAACCTTTGGAGAAGCTGTTGTTGACTAAGACCTGCCTTATCCTACAGAGTTCTTCATCGACTTGCTTCCATCCTGAGCTGTGGCTGAGAGCACGGTCGACATAAGAGTTAACAACACTCCTCTTGTACCTGTCTGGGCAGTCACTGTTGGCATTGAGGCACATTCCTATGTTTGTTTCCTTAGTGTAGACTGCAGTGTGGAAACCTCCGCTCCTTTCCATGACTGTTACATCTAGAAAGGGTAGTTTCCCATCCTTCTCCATCTCGTAAGTGAAACGCAACACGGAATTCTGCTCAAATGCTTCCTTCAGCACTTGCAGATGTCTGACATCAGGTACCTGTGTAAAAATGTCGTCAACATATCTGCAGTATATGGACGGTTTCAAGTTCATATCGACTAAGACCTTTTGTTCGATGGTACCCATGTAGAAGTTCGCAAACAGGACACCTAGGGGAGAACCCATGGCGATCCCATCTACTTGCTTATACATGTGCCCATCCGGGCTCAAGAAAGGTGCCTCTTTAGTACTAAATAGGCTCAAGTGTCGCATCAGACTAGAAATAAAAATGAACTTTGGAGAATTGATTTTTCAGTTACCATCAACAGTGAAAAAGAATATAAGAAACATTGAGAAAATTCGTGTTAGAATTATTAATCTTACTTTTTCGGTCATATTAATAATATATATATATATATATATATATATATATATATATATATATATATATATATATATTATATATATATATATATATATATATATATATACAAGTAAGTAAACTGGTGAACGTTGGCAGCTTTCCTCTAGCCTCCTCTGGCAACGCGGACAGCTGGGCGAATTTGAAGGGGTGCTGGGACCCTCAATTTGGGGAGGAGAGGCGGCTCTTTAAGCGTAGACCTGTCGTCCACCAACTCTGCCACACTGTCTTCTTCAGGTAGTATAGATACTGGGCCTATCTATCCTAGTTATCAAGGGACAATGGGAGGGAAATGATAATCTAGCTTAAAACATTCCTGTCCACCGACGCCTGGACTCCGACGGTTGTAGAGGTCCACGCTTTCTGGGCTGTTAATCGGCGATCAGGTCGTGTGTCACAGGTCCTCGGGCATCGTGGAGAAATGCGTCATTGCTGTTCCTATTCCCAGATTTCAGTTCTTCCAATCTGGCCAGCCAGTTGTCACTGAGCCCGTCACCTTCCTCACTCGCTCCATACACCGAGACGAATACTCATGGATCCAGACGCGATGCTTCGCTTTCGAATCTCAAGTGGATGTGGCCCGGTCACGACAGCTCGCATGTCGTGGTGGAGCGCAATCCGCAAGGCTTCACACTACCCTCCCAGCGCTGCTGCTCATCACCGTCGTAGACTAACAGCAACGAGCTCTTAGCGCACTTTCTCCCACGAAACTCTGCTTCTTCGTGCTCCCCGGGAGTACACTAGTCTTCTATGACGATGGTAGAATGCTTTAGGCTGCGCAATCCACTGCGCGGGGCTTTTAAAACCTCCGATCTCTAGAGCTCACTGACGCACTTCCATTCTCGTCAAAGAGCCGTGAATGTCTGAGCCTCAGCGCCTCGGCAAGAGCCAGGCCTCTCGGTGACGTTACAGTCTCCAGGAATGGGCTCTCATTGGTCACTCTCGTTACGTGACCACAGCCAGCCAATCACCAGCCTGCTGACGCCCTCACGGTTATTTGCGCACGTTTTGGCAGGGGCGTCGCCATTTTGTATCTACAAGGACGTAAGCCTCCTTACCTGTAAAACTAGAAATGACAATTTCTCCCCAAATACGTACTCTTTCCAACTGCCTCCTATATCAACGATTCCCTGCGTCTCAGGGAACCTGAAAGGTGTGGAGATATGACTCTTCACGCTGGAAGAAAGGAGAAATAGGAGAGGGCACGGTAATAACACACACAATCACATCGCATAATTTGTGAGTACACACACACAATCACAACGCACAGTTTGTGAGTACACACACACACAATCACATCGCACAATTTGTGAGTACACACACACACACAATCACATCAAACTATAATGTCAGATCAAGTATTCAAATGCCAGGAACAAATAATAATATTCATATTACATATTTAAGACCGTAATATAAGCACGAGCACCGAATATAACAGTATAAATTTTGAATTCATACCTCTTGCATTATTCTGGATTACAGATACAGCATGTAAAGGCGCTCATACTCAGCCTGTGACTGGTAATGATGGCGTGCATAAGCAATGCTGCTTTCATGTACATTCCTTTTCAATATGTAATGACGGGGATTATGTCCACCACGACAATGGTGCAAGGGAGCCTTCTTCGTCCTTCTTCTCCTGCTGTTTCTGCTGTTCCTCCTCCTCCTCTTCCTGCTTCTGCCTCTGCCTCTGCTGCTGTTCCTCCTCAGAGCGTCCACAGTCTGTTTATGTAGGCAGACACGGCAACTGAGTCCAAACTGTGGATAGCCGATTAATGCACGGCATCCACTGGGCCAAGAGCTCACTCATCTTCACTGGGTTGAAACCTCATTTCCACTTGGTCGGGAGTTCTCCTCCACTTGGCTGAAGGAGGCTCCAGGTTCTAACAGCTTTGTCTCTGCTGCTTCTGTCGCAGAAGTTTGATCCCTTGCCTCATGCCAGATTCGTCTCCGCTGCCTCTCCCGAGACATTGCTAATCCTCTTCACGACACACTTTCCCCTAGACATCCCAAGCAACGCCTTGCCACCTCACCATCTCTTTCAATACGTGCTTCCCAAGCCATAAGCAAAGTCGTCTTCCGCTTCCAGATCCAGCTTCAGCTAGTAATTTCCAATCTGAATACGTCTCCTGCGTCCAGACCCGAATACGTCTCCTGCTTTCAGATCTGGTTCCATCTTCTGCTCTCACACCTGACTCCATCTCCTGCTTCCAGATCCAACTTTATCACCTGCTCCAAGAACTGACTCCATTCCTGCATCTAGATCCGACTGCATTTCTTACTTCCAGATCTGACAACATCTTGCTAATCCGACTCTTGCGTTTTGTTGATAAGAGTAGCAAGAGATTTGTGCAATACTGAAGACCAGTTTCAGCTGTATTACTGAGGTTCATGTATACAGTACTACAGTGTACTCGGCAGAACCCGGGTCTCTTCTCTCTCTCTTAATCTCTCTCTATCCAGTCTTCTCGTCACTTACCTTTCCCTTCTCCTCCTTTCTTCCCCTCTCTCCCTACCTTTTTCACTTCTCTCATCCACTCCTCTCTCAATATATATATATATATATATATATATATATATATATATATATATATATATATATATATATATATATATATATATATATATATATATATATATATATATATATATATATATATATATATATATATATATATATATATATATATATATATATATATATATATATATATATACTGAAAACTCACACCCCAAAAGTGACTCGAACCCATACTGCCAGGAGCAACGCAACTGGTATGTATAGGGACGCCTTAATCAGCTTGACCATCACGACCGGACATAAGGAAGTGATAGTTGAAGCTATTTGAACCACTTCCCCGCCGGCACTCGGATGGTAATCTTGGGCATAGCACTTTATCAAATCACCTCATTTTGGGGGGCAACAAATGAGGAACACAAATGCGAACAAGCCTGAATGGTCCCCAGGACTATATGCAACTGAAAACTCACACCCCAGAAGTGACTCGAACCCATACTCCCAGGAGCAACGCAACTGGTATGTACAGGGACGCCTTAATCCGCTTGACCATCACGACCGAACATAAGGAAGTGATAGCTGAAGAAGTGGGGAAGTGGTTCAAATAGCTGAAGAAGTGGGGAAGTGGTTCAAATAGCTTCAGCTATCACTTCCTTATGTCCGGTCGTGAGGGTCAAGCGGATTAAGGCGTCCCTGTACATACCAGTTGCGTTGCTCCTGGTAGTATGGGTTCGAGTCACTTCTGGGGTGTGAGTTTTCAGTTGCATACAGTCCTGGGGACCATTCAGGCTTGTTCGCATTTGTGTTCCTCTCGTGTTGCCCCAAAAAATGACGTGATTTGATAAAGTGCTATGCCCAAGATTACCGAGTGCTGGCAGGGAAGTGGTTCAAATAGCTTCAGCTATCACTTTCTTATGTCTGGTCGTGATGGTCAAGCGGATTAAAGCGTCCCTGTATATACCAGTTGCGTTGCTCCTGGCAGTATGGGTTCGAGTCACTTCCGGGGTGTGAGTTTTCAGTTGCATATAGTCGTGGGGACCATTCAGGCTTGTTCGCATATATATATATATATATATATATATATATATATATATATATATATATATATATATATATATATATATATATATATAGTTTATAGTTTTCAGTTGTATCTAGTCCTGGGGACCATTCAGGCTTGTTTGCATATATATATATATATATATATATATATATATATATATATATAATATATATATATATATATTCACAAAACACTGATCATTTTATGCGGAAAATCCACAGAGAATAATGAAAGGAGGTAGCGTTTCGACTTTGTTAAAGCCTTTGTCAAACCAGACTGACAAGAGGAGAAGGGAAGGGGGAGGATATATAGGCCGACACCTGACCAACCCAACCCTAGGGAAAGAATTAACCAGAGACAGGTAAAGCTTAGCTTAAAGCTTAAAGCTTAAAGCTTAGCTTTCTTTAATCTTTCATCCTTTTTCTCTGACCGCTTAATCCTCTTTGACCATTCTAAGCTAAGCTTTACCTGTCTCTGGTTAATTCTTTCCCTAGGGTTGGGTTGGTCAGGTGTCGGCCTATATATCCTCCCCCTTCCCTTCTCCTCTTGTCAGTCTGGTTTGACAAAGGCTTTAACAAAGTCGAAACGTTACCTCCTATCATTTTTCTCTGTGGATTTTCCGCATATTATATATATATATATATATATA
>WNGS01006378.1:0-25631 GCA_020271785.1 Procambarus virginalis | reverse complement strand
ATATAACTTGCAAGTTCCCGAATAAATGTTCGAAACTCTACTATGAGACTGTAAGAACATAAGAACAAAGGCAACTATCATCTAGATAGTTGCCCTATCCAATGCCCGATAAACCCTATCATCTAGATAGGGTTTTGAAATGGTCAAAGGACTGGCAGATGCAGTTTAATGCTGATAAATGTAAAGTTCTGAGGCTAG
Source organism: Procambarus virginalis (assembly GCA_020271785.1). Taxonomy (NCBI): domain Eukaryota; kingdom Metazoa; phylum Arthropoda; class Malacostraca; order Decapoda; family Cambaridae; genus Procambarus; species Procambarus virginalis. Next base: position 25,433 of record WNGS01006378.1, on the reverse strand, counting down.
GTAATGATGATAGAGTTACAAGATACGAGCTAGATGGTGTTGAGATTGCGAAGTCGGATTGCGAAAGGGATCTGGGAGTTATAATTAGTAAGAATTTAAAACAAAAGGATCAATGCATAAATGTTCGTAATAAGGCAAATAGGACACTCGGATTTATTAATCGCAGCGTAAGTAACAAGACACCTGGTGTGGTTCTCAAGCTATATCTTGCTCTGGTTAGGCCCCATTTAGATTATGCAGTTCAGTTTTGGTCGCCATATTATAGAATGGATATAAATTCACTTGAACGTGTCCAGCGTAGGATGACTAAGTTAATTCCCCAAATTAGAAATCTTTCATATGAAGAAAGATTAACAAAGCTTAATTTGCATTCACTGGAAAGGCGAAGAGTTAGGGGTGACATGATAGAGGTTTACAAGTGGATGAAAGGACATAACAAAGGGGTATTAATAGGGTATTGAAAGTATCAACACAGGACAGAACGCGAAACAATGGGTATAAAGTGGATAAGTTTAGATTTAGGAAAGACTTGGGTAAATACTGGTTCAGTAACAGGGTTGTTGATTTGTGGAACCAATTGCCGCGTAACATTGTGGAGGTGGGGTCCCTCGATTGTTTCAAGCATGGGTTGGACATGTATATGAGTGGGATTGGGTGGTTATAAATAGGAGCTGCCTCGTATGGGCCAATAGGACTTCTGCAGTTGCAATTGTTCTTATGTTCTTATGTAAACTGCAGAAGTTACTGAACCAGTATTTACCCAAGTCTTTCCTAAATCTAAACTTATCCAATTTATACCATTGTTTCGCGTTCTGTCCTGTGTTGATACTTTTAATTATAGATCCCTTTCGCAATCCGACTTCGCAATCTCAACACCATCTAGCTCGTATCTTGTAACTCTATCATCATTACCTAGCCTCAGAACTTTACATTTATCAGCATTAAACTGCATCTGCCAGTCCTTTGACCATTTCAAAACCCTATCTAGATGATAGGGTTTATCGGGCATTGGATAGGGCAACTATCTAGATGATAGTTGCCTTTGTTCTTATGTTCTTACAGTCTCATAGTAGAGTTTCGAACATTTATTCGGGAACTTGCAAGTTATATTAAATAAATTCGTCCCATCACATGTAATATACACATTAGATATATCGCAGTTTTCGAAATAAAGAGGATTAAGCGTACACGCTCGTGATATGGCTTCCATATCCATCATCATAATAAATAATTTTTCCAGGATAATGCTCCCCTATGGCTGGTCAGTACTTAATCTCTGCTGTCCATTCCCTAGAATAAACGTCTTGTGGAGTGTCTTATCAAACGTATATGTAACTGGGGGTATTTTCGTCTACCAGTGCTCTATTAATAGTCTCCAATCCAGATGGGAACAGAGTTATCCGATAAATCCACATTCTAGCTAGTTTAATATTAAACTTGTGACCAGGTTCATTACTATTTATAACCCACGGATCACTGTTGAGTTCTAATCGCAAATGAATATCAACTCCATCCAAAAGATATTTGCTCAAAGTTGTAAAGTCCAATGGCAGTTTAAAGCGACAGTTTACTCCCTCAGTTTTTAACTTTACAAATCTAGATTTAAGGTCCTCTGAAGCATTCTTAAAATAATCTGCGTCATATTTTATAGGAAAAACGTCATTTATAATATTATGACATTTTATAATAATACGGCATTTATAAAATAAAAATATGTTAGTTCTTATATCGTTCAGCTTTACAATCAGAAAGTGTTTTCATTAGCTTTACATACGATAAACATGAAAATAGTGAATTAGTTTCCACCACCCGCTCATTTAAATATACAGTTACGGCCTTAAACATCGTCTGGGAAAAGCCGTTAACTATTGACGCATTTTTAATATCCACTAAAGCCGTAATTCTGACAGATCCAGTTAATTCAACCATCAGTTCTAACCTCAGGCTTGAAAGATCAATAAATTGCCCCTTAACTCCAGGGATATGAAATTCAATATAAGAATTTTTAAATTTATTGTTAATACTTGAATTCACAGGTAAAATATCTTGTGCCTGTCTTGAAAATATCGTAAACTGATAAAGCATACTACGACTTTGAATGCTTACTAGATCGTCAAAATCCTCGAGGAATGATTGAAAGTAGGCACAAAGCCATTGCTTATGCTTACATGATTTTAGACAGAGAATTAAATGTCGTAGAAACGTATTCATACATAGGTCCAGACGCAGTTAATCATTTTATTACCACACTAGAAGCCTCTTGGAAAGTTATATATGTGTAGCTCCCCAACTTCTCTAAGAACTTGTCTAAAGAGCAGGAAAGGATGTTTCAAAAACAAAATACTTGCCAGTTGTGTCATCAAAATTTTAAGAATAGGAAAGATAAACATAGGATATTACAACCATACTATAGAAGATAATAATTACTTAGGTGCATATTGTGCTCGTTGCAAATTTACAATGTAAGAATGCTCGTAGGTACTTGACCACATTTTCCCATAATGCAGCCTACGATCTACGAATTATACTTAAGAAACTGCCCAAAGATCCTTACCGCGATGTTGAAATTCTGTCCAAGGAAGTTTTAAATTTGAGGCAAGTCATCATAGGTAATCTTAAATTCCTAGATAGCCTAGCACTCCTTAACGGATCAATTGGAACCTTATCAACTGAACACGTTAACAGTAAGAAACCGACCAAGTATACTGAGCATATAATAAGCGGCGTATCTGATGAGGCTTAAGCTCTATTAATAAAAGGCAAAGTTTATGTTACGATTATATTTCTTCGATAGATGTATTAGACAAACCTCAGCACCCTTCACGCGATAATTTTTACAATGCTTTATGTGACGCTCATCTATCTGAAGAAGAGTATGACAAGGCTCTTGAAGTATTTAATTTAGGGAACTGTACTAACATCAATGATTACCTCTTGTTATATTTGAAAGTTGACGTAGGTATGCTGGTTGATATATTTATACTTTGGTGCACATCATGAAAAGAAATTTATGAACTAGATATTGTTTTCTATGTATCACTGCCTAGTTACGCTTGGGACGCCTTCTTATTTAAATCTAAGGTTGTAGTAGATTATATGTATGATCAGAATGAATATGACTTGTTAAGAAGAAATCTTAGAGGGGGATTCACATCTTCAATAGGACAGTTTACACGGGCTATAAATGACCACACTACATCTAACCGCAGCTCAGATGAAGATACACACATTTTGTATCTTGATTTTAACAGTTCATATGCAGCGTGCATGGCTGAATTACTTCCCCAGGGCGGGATTAGACCATTAACTGACCTAGAGCGGGATACCTTATTAGGGCAAAGGTTAGAACATATCCCATGTAATCAAGACAAAGGCTACTGGATTTTATGCAATACAAAACATGTATCTCCCGTGGTAGCTAGGTATACTGATGATCTGCCCCTTGTACTGTCTCATACTAATATAACTGAGGAGTTTTTGTCAGCGTACAGTAAGAATACCCTTAATGATGAAAAACGTAAGCTCCCACCTAAAAGTAATAAATTAATTGCATCACATTTGCCCCAGAGAGACTATTTAGTAAGTTCTATTTCCTGCAATTGCTATTAAAACTAGGATTGCAAGTTAAAAGAGTAAAAACAATATATGAATTTAAACAGGCTCCCTATTTAAAAGATTTCATTTCAACAAACATACGAGAACGATCCAATACCACCTGTAAAGTTAAAGGAAAAACCTTTAAACTCATAAGTAATAGTCTGTACGGAAAATCTATGACCAGTATTTCTAGAACAGCAAATACTAACCATCTAGTAATGACAAAACACTCATTCTTAGTTCATGCAAGAAACCCTTTGTATAAACGCATTATCTCTCTCTAGGTCCAGTTAGGGTTCTCTGTAATGTAATGAAAGATATCATTAAAGTCACCACTCCTTCTTACATGGGATATCAGATCTTACAGGCAGCAAAGGGACGTTTATATGAGTTCTGTTATAATGTACTTAAAGCCCATTATGGGGAAAGAGCTAGACTAATTTATACGGATACTGACTTATTCATATTCACTCTAGCCTGTAAAGATCCGCTCCAGGAAAGGACAAAAGCTCCTCTACTAGATTATATGGATTTCAGTAATTTTGACAAAGACCATCTCATGTATTTAGCTAATCGCAAAGGCGAACTAGGACTCATCAAGTTAGAAGTAAAGGAAAAATTATAACAGAATTAATAGTTCTCAAGCCTAAAACTTATTCTCATATAGTGGTAACGTGTCTCTGGTATAGGGATAACGTGTCACTGGTATGGTGGTAACGTGTCCTTGGTATATTGGTAACGTGTCTCTAGTATAGTGGTAACGTGTCTCTGGTATAGTGGTAACGTGTCTCTGGTATAGTGGTAACGTGTCTCTGGTACAGTGGTAACGTGTCCCTGGTATAGTGGTAACGTGTCCCTGGTATATTGGTAACGTGTCTCTAGTATAGTGGTAACGTGTCTCTGGTATAGTGGTAACGTGTCCCTGGTATAGTGGAAACGTGTCTCTGGTATAGTGGTAACGTGTCCCTGGTATAGTGGTAACGTGTCCCTGGTATAGTGGTAACGTGTCCCTGGTATATTGGTAACGTGTCTCTGGTATAGTGGTAACGTGTCTCTGGTATAGTGGTAACGTGTCCGTGGTATAGTGGTAACGTGTCTCTGGTATAGTGGTAACGTGTCTCTGGTACAGTGGTAACGTGTCCCTGGTATAGTGGTAACGTGTCCCTGGTATATTGGTAACGTGTCTCTGTTATAGTGGTAACGTGTCTCTGGTATAGTGGTAACGTGTCTCTGGTATAGTGGTAACGTGTCTCTGGTACAGTGGTAACGTGTCCCTGGTAGAGTGGTAACGTGTCTCTGGTATAGTGGTAACGTGTCTCTGGTATAGTGGTAACGTGTCTCTGGTATAGTGGTAACGTGTCTCTGGTATAGTGGTAACGTGTCTCTGGAATAGTGGTAACGTGTCTCTGTTAAAGTGGTAACGTGTCTCTGGTATAGTGGTAACGTGTCTCTGGTATAGTGGTAACGTGTCTCTGGTATAGTGGTAACGTGTCCGTGGTATAGTGGTAACATGTCCCTGGTATAGTGGTAACGTGTCTCTGGTGTAGTGGTAACGTGTCTTTGGTATAGTGGTAACGTGTCCGTGGTATAGTGGTAACGTGTCCCTGGTATAGTGGTAACGTGTCTCTGGTATAGTGGGAACGTGTCCCTGGTATAGTGGTAACGTGTCTCTGGTATAGTGGTAACGTGTCCCTGGTATAGTGGTAACGTGTCTCTGGTATAGTGGTAACGTGTCCCTGGTATAGTGGTAACGTGTCCCTGGTATAGTGGTAACGTGTCCCTGGTATAGTGGTAACGTGTCCCTGGTATAGTGGTAACGTGTCCCTGGTATAGTGGTAACGTGTCTCTGGTATAGTGGTAACGTGTCTCTGTTATAGTGGTAACGTGTCTCTGGTACAGTGGTAACGTGTCCCTGGTATAGTGGTAACGTGTCCCTGGTATATTGGTAACGTGTCTCTGGTATAGTAGTAACGTGTCTCTGGTATAGTGGTAACGTGTCTCTGGTATAGTGGTAACGTGTCTCTGGTACAGTGGTAACGTGTCCCTGGTATAGTGGTAACGTGTCCCTGGTATATTGGTAACGAGTCTCTGGTATAGTGGTAACGTGTCTCTGGTATAGTGGTAACGTGTCTCTGGAATAGTGGTAACGTGTCTCTGGTATAGTGGTAACGTGTCTCTGGTATAGTGGTAACGTGTCTCTGGTACAGTGGTAACGTGTCCCTGGTATAGTGGTAACGTGTCCCTGGTATATTGGTAACGTGTCTCTGGTATAGTGGTAACGTGTCTCTGGTATAGTGGTAACGTGTCCCTGGTATAGTGGAAACGTGTCTCTGGTATAGTGGTAACGTGTCCCTGGTATAGTGGTAACGTGTCCCTGGTATAGTGGTAACGTGTCCCTGGTATATTGGTAACGTGTCTCTGGTATAGTGGTAACGTGTCTCTGGTATAGTGGTAACGTGTCCGTGGTATAGTGGTAACGTGTCTCTGGTATAGTGGTAACGTGTCTCTGGTACAGTGGTAACGTGTCCCTGGTATAGTGGTAACGTGTCCCTGGTATATTGGTAACGTGTCTCTGGTATAGTGGTAACGTGTCTCTGGTATAGTGGTAACGTGTCTCTGGTATAGTGGTAACGTGTCTCTGGTACAGTGGTAACGTGTCCCTGGTATAGTGGTAACGTGTCCCTGGTATATTGGTAACGAGTCTCTGGCATAGTGGTAACGTGTCTCTGGTATAGTGGTAACGTGTCTCTGGTATAGTGGTAACGTGTCTCTGTTAAAGTGGTAACGTGTCTCTGGTATAGTGGTAACGTGTCTCTGGTATAGTGGTAACGTGTCTCTGGTATAGTGGTAACGTGTCCGTGGTATAGTGGTAACATGTCCTGTATAGTGGTAACGTGTCTCTGGTGTAGTGGTAACGTGTCTCTGGTATAGTGGTAACGTGTCCGTGTATAGTGGTAACGTGTCCCTGGTATAGTGGTAACGTGTCTCTGGTATAGTGGGAACGTGTCCCTGGTATAGTGGTAACGTGTCTCTGGTATAGTGGTAACGTGTCCCTGGTATAGTGGTAACGTGTCCCTGGTATAGTGGTAACGTGTCTCTGGTATAGTGGTAACGTGTCCCTGGTATAGTGGTAACGTGTCCCTGGTATAGTGGTAACGTGTCCCTGGTATAGTGGTAACGTGTCCCTGTATAGTGGTAACGTGTCCTGGTATAGTGGTAACGTGTCTCTGGTATAGTGGTAATGTGTCTCTGTTATAGTGGTAACGTGTCTCTGGTACAGTGGTACGTTTCCTGGTATAGTGGTAACGTGTCCCTGGTATATTGGTAACGTGTCTCTGGTATAGTAGAAACGTGTCTCTGGTATAGTGGTAACGTGTCTCTGGTATAGTGGTAACGTGTCTCTGGTACAGTGGTAACGTTTCCCTGGTATAGTGGTAACGTGTCCCTGGTATATTGGTAACGAGTCTCTGGTATAGTGTAACGTGTCTCTGGTATAGTGGTAACGTGTCTCTGGAATAGTGGTAACGTGTCTCGGTTAGTGGTAACGTGTCTCTGGTATAGTGGTAACGTGTCTCTGGTATAGTGGTAACTTGTCTCTGGTATAATGGTAATTGTCTGTGGTATAGTGGTAACTTGTCTGTGGTATAGTGGTAACGTGTCCCTGGTATAGTGTAACTTGTCTCTGGTAATGGTAATTGTCTGTGGTATAGTGGTAACGTGTCCCTGGTATGTGGTAACGTGTTCTCTGGTGTAGGTGGTACGGGTCTCTGGTATAGTGGTAACTTGTCTCTGGTATAATGGTAACTTGTCTCTGGTAGAGTGGTAACGTGTCTCTGGTATAGTGGTAACGTATCTCTGGTATAGTGGTAACGTGTCTCTGGTATAGTGGTAACGTGTCTCTGGTATAGTGGTAACGTGTCTCTGGTATAGTGGTAACGTGTCCGTGGTATAGTGGTAACGTGTCCCTGGTATAGTGGTAACGTATCTCTGGTATAGTGGTAACGTATCTCTGGTATAGTGGTAACGTGTCTCTGTATAGTGGTAACGTGTCTCTGGTATAGTGGTAACGTGTCTCTGGTGTAGTGGTAACGTGTCCCTGGTATAGTGGTAACGTGTCTCTGGTGTAGTGGTAACGTGTCTCTGGTATAGTGGTAACGTGTCTCTGGTATAGTGGTAACTTGTCTCTGGTATAATGGTAACTTGTCTCTGGTATAGTGGTAACGTGTCTCTGGTATAATGGTAACTTGTCTCTGGTATAGTGGTAACGTGTCTCTGGTATAGTGGTAACGTGTCCCTGGTATAGTGGTAACGTGTCTCTGGTATAGTGGTAACGTATCTCTGGTATAGTGGTAACGTGTCCCTGGTATAGTGGTAACGTATCTCTGGTATAGTGGTAACGTGTCTCTGGTATAGTGGTAACGTATCTCTGGTATAGTGGTAACGTGTCCCTGGTATAGTGGTAACGTATCTCTGGTATAGTGGTAACGTATCTCTGGTATAGTGGTAACGTATCTCTGGTATAGTGGTATCTATATAGGGACGACCTGTAGCCAATTGGGTGGTCGGGCCCTGAGGACCCAATTGGCACCTGTTCCCTGACCCGTCACACTCACTTCAGGACTGGAAGGAGCCGATTCCGCCATGCAATATATGTGTGGGCCTCGTTACTGTCCGGAATGTGAAACGATCTGATGGTTTATTACCATTCCACATATATTCCTTCTAGTTTCGATACCTATTTCTTACCTTCAACACTACATTATTCTTGAGGTATTGGGATAACTAATGAATAATTCCCATTGTATGTGGGAAGTCTAAGAGAAATTTGTGGGCGACCTATATAACCTGGGGGCCTGACGGTCCCCAGGTTATATAAGGTCGCTATACAGGACGGCTGAGTGGACAGCGCTCGGGATTCCTAGTCCTAAGGTTCCGTGTTCGATCACCGGCAGAAGCGGAAACAAATGGTTAGAGTTTGTTTCACCCTAATGCTCCTGTACACCTAACAGTAAATAGGTACCTGGGAGTTAGACAGCTGTTACGGGCTGCTTCCTGTTGATGTGTAACAAAGAGGAGGCCTGGTCGAGGACCGGGCCACGAGAACGCTTAGCCCCGAAATCATCTCAGGATAACCTGGTAGAGCGTCATATTTGGGCGTCGTGGACAGGCGTCGTCACATCATTCTTTTGTGGTAAGAACGCAATATACTGTATTGCATTGCTTATTATAGCTTGGTCGTGAGCCTAGCGATCTCGGAAAGCGTTTGTGAATGTAGCTTATAAAGTTTGTGAAAATAATGAGACGATATAATGAGTTTGAGGCGAGTTGGCATTATGAAGGTGGGAGCGACACGGGCTCGCAAGGCGGGGGTCAGTGGCTGACTGAGTGGGACATTACCTGGTGACTCTCCATTGGTGTTTGTTGTAGTAGTTTATTATTTTATTTTATCGGAGGCGGCCTAACGAGGTGGACGCCCAGGGTGAAGCTGGGTAACACCTGTGAGAGGTAGTGTCTGCGACCCTTCATAATGGGTATCGCAGCTAGGTCATTTTCAATGACGGAGACCCTGTGATACCAGCGACTTATGGACTTCAGCAAAGTTAACCTATGAGACTTTACAGCAAGTGTTAGCGGGCACCACGGGCCTCTAGTTTCCGCTAGTGGACGCTGCTGGTCGGTGCCTGCTGCCGAAGGGAGACATTTTCTCCTCCTTGGGAACTCGAATTATTAAAACAGTGCTTGTTGAAAAACGTATTTTGCAATAATTAAGCGACGTTAAGCGTAGCTTGGGTAACAGGCCGGAACACTGGGTGACACATCTGATTGCTTCCAGCTTGAGAGTGAGTGATGAGAAACATTATGCTGCTGGACTCTGTGAACCCCGTCGGTGTCTCTTGTGTTCATTTCGCAATTAATTAATTGTCTCTTTCAAGGGCGACTGCATGTCTGGCATGGTTAATAATTAGGCCCCATTGCTAGAATCCGTTCATTAGTAATTAATAATAATAGTTGTACTTCATTGGTATTGACACACTTTCTGATAAACTACATTTAAGGAATAATATTTTCGCCATGTAATATATGTGTGGGCCTCGTTACTGTCCGGAATGTGAAACAATCTGATGGTTTATTACCATTCCACATATATTCCTTCTAGTTTCGATATGTATTTATTACCTTCAACACTACATTATTCTTGAGGTATTGGGATAACTAATGAATAAATTTAATATATTTATTTAAAGTTATAAACGAAAGATAACAACTGTTATCGTAAAGCTGTCAACCTGAGCCTTATAAATCTCAGTTATCTACAGTGAGGTAATTTGTAAAGCTTTGCAAGTCAGGAGTCGTGTAGACAATGTTAGGCCTTCTGTAGTGTACTTGTATACTTAAAACAGTGAAAATTGTCCTTTTTTCCTTTGACGGCCTTTAAATACCTTCCATATGTTCCCCCATATTGTTCCTGTACAAGCCTAGTGGTACGCCTCAAGGGTCTGGTGTGTGTAGAAGTACACGGTGGTAGAAACAGTTGCTTAGGCAAGGTGATATGTGTTGTGTAAACGCTGTGTTCAGAATGAACCGGGGTTCAGAGTCACGACACTTCCCCCGCGTGTGGGTACTTCCCCCGCGTGTGGGTACTTCCCACCGCGTGTGGGTGCTTCCCACCGCGTGTGGGTGCTTCCCACCGCGTGTGGGTACTTTCCACGTGTGTGGGTGCTTCCCACCGCGTGTGGGTACTTCCCCCGTGTGTGGGTACCCCCCCCCCCCGCGTGTAGGTACTCCCTCCCGCGTGTGGGTACTTCCCCCGCGTGTGGGTGCTTCCCCCGCGTGTGGGTACTTTCCCCGCGTTTGGGTACTTCCCCCGCGATGGTGGGTGTATTAGAAGGAACTGTTTTCTAGCTAGCATCGTTCTTATCAACTAGTTTTACAGTTTTGTGGGACCGGAGTGGTTCTTGCTGGGATACGGATATCAACAGTCTATTTTGTGTTTCTTCTCCGCCAGGTTGTCCACACCCTCGTCTCCATAGATCCGTACATGACATGAGATTCAGTTAATCATATATATTCTTCCTTGTAACTCCACGGGAAATCTAGACGACAGCTGTGGTGATTGAATTTAGATTTTATGCTTTGGATTCCTTCGTATTCCTTTGGAGAAAGTGTTTATCATTAAATTATTATGATCGTTGTCATAAGAATGTTTAATGGCTCTGTCTGTAAGGTGGAGGCGTTGTTTGTCACTCCTTGGTTTGGTTAGGTTGGTGGAACATGCAGGAGTAGAACGCTAGTGCTGCAGGTGTGGAGTGTTGCTCGACGGAGCCATCAGTGTAGCATGTGACTGTAGACGGCACGTTGTGGCTTACTGAGACTAGGTGTTAGGCTTCGCGGTGATGTCCATCATACATGTTCTTCATTGGTTTAGTGGGTTGAGTCCCAGCTCTGGGGCGGTGGTCCACAGTGGTGGTGGCCTGTATCAAGGTCGAGTGTTTGGATGGTGCTCTACATCGGATGGTGTTTGAGGTCACTGATTAGTAAGGTCATCCACATTTCATTGTTCTGAAGTTGGTTTGAATTTTGTTATACACCTCCGAGGACCTTCTGGACGCAGCACCTTTTATCGGCTTTAAGGACCTTGGACTTGAGGGCTCAGATTCTAGTTCTAATTGATTGTACAACTGTCTCGAGGTACGGATATTTTATTTTTTGCTCTAGCATGTCATGATGTCTGTCCAACAATGTGGTATGTTGAGCCTTAAGCTGTTGCTCCTTGTGTGAGTTACATATTGGACTGTTTAGAGAAATGTTCTGGACTAATGTCATCCAACTTATTCAGTATTTTAAAGGTCTCGATGAAGCCAGTGCTCTCATGTGCTTCGGGATGATTTTTTTTATATCTGTTGAACTTTTTCCAGTGCAGTTATGTCTTTTTGTAGTTAAATTCTTCATGGTGGAAACAGTTGGCCAGATGGAGACGCAAATGGGATTTGCAGAGCTGCATGAACACTATTTTTTCCTAAAGTCAAAGGTTCGTTTGATTTTTTTGTAGTTCAAATCTGCTTGCTGAACGGCTTTCGACGCCTGGTCGAGAATTGTTCCGATGCAGTTTTTTTTCAACCTATTGGATGGTGGTGTTGTGAGAAACCGTCCTGGTGTTTCTTGGAGGTGGTGTGTGGGTGGTGGTGGCCGCCACGGCCACCACACACACCTGGGGTAGATCTACCACCAAACATATGTGACTCTGGAGTCACATATAAATAGGATAATGCACTTACTTGCCTATCAGTACTTACCTATCAAGGGGGAGTGAGGTCTAGCTCTTTATGCCCCAGCAGAGAAGGTACACAATAACAATGATAACAGTAGACAAATGGCACAGAAATAACCTGCATGTGTGATAGGGGCTCGAACTGGTGCATAGGCTCTACCAACTAGAAACTTAAGGCATACAGCTGACCATACCAAGTTCTAACGACACATACTACTGTCAACAGTATTTATAAACAGTAAGATATGATGAGGGGGCAGTAACGGGTAAGTTACCATTGAAGGTTGATCATCCTCACCTTTCTACTAATTAACACATGAGGGACACAACACTACACATTGTTGTGTGTAGACCCATAGTCAGTTATGGCTTCAAGGAAGTAAATTACCAAAACCCCTGAGCACTATAAGCTCTACAATTCAATAATAAGTCAACAATTGGCTAATAAATTTATTTAGGTTGTTGAGAACAATAACCCTATGGGGACCATTAATTTGCATGTCTTGCAGTGACAAAACAATCAGAACTTATGCTTTTGTAGTTAGAGTTTAACTGTAGAACCAAAAAACAGTACAGTAGGCGAGCCTAAATTACTGCCTACAAACGCGTTCATCCCTGACCCAGAAACTACATGATGTTTTCTTAAAGTTCCGTACCAACTCGCTAGCTTATACTGTACCACATACCTTGGTGAACCATATTTAAGAGAAAGCCTTCAAGGACGAGACCAACATTTTATCATATTTCCGTGGTTAAAGGACCCAGAGAATTGACCTGGACTCAGAGTAACCAAGACATGCCACAGATTGTGTGTAGACCTAAGTCCTTAGAGCCCCAGACTCAAACACCACACACATGCCCACAAAAGGGAAGCAACAAAAGTGTGCAAAGAAAAAAAAAAGGGAAATTAACTCTGTGAAAGAGAATAATAGTAATACTCTTGTCCACCTTGTTAATTGGACTCAAAGTGGCGAATCTCTCACCCTTCAATATTGTGGACAATTTTCACTGTTGTATGTATACAAGTACACTACAGAAGGCCTAACATTGTCTACACGACTCCTGACTTGCAAAGCTTTACAAATTACCTCACTGTAGATAACTGAGATTTATGAGGCTCAGGTTGACAGCTTTACGATAACAGTTGTTATCTTTCGTTTATAACTTTAAATAAATATATTAAATTTATTCATTAGTTATCCCAATACCTCATGAATAATGTAGTGTTGAAGGTAACAAATACATATCGAAACTAGAAGAATATATGTGGAATGGTAATAAACCATCAGATTGTTTCACATTCCGGACAGTAACGAGGCCCACACATATATTGCATGGCGAAAATATTATTCCTTAAATGTAGTTTATCAGAAAGTGTGTCAATACCAATGAAGTACAACTATTATTATTAATTACTAATGAACGGATTCTAGCAATGGGGCCTAATTATTAACCATGCCAGACATGCAGTCGCCCTTGAAAGAGACAATTAATTAATTGCGAAATAAACACAAGAGACACCGACGGGTTCACAGAGTCCAGCAGCATAATGTTTCTCATCACTCACTCTCAAGCTGGAAGGAATCAGATGTGTCACCCAGTGTTCCGGCCTGTTACCCAAGCTACGCTTAACGTCGCTTAATTATTGCAAAATACGTTTTTCAACAAGCACTGTGTTAATAATTCGAGTTCCCAAGGAGGAGAAAATGTCTCCCTTCGGCAGCAGGCACCGACCAGCAGCGTCCACTAGCGGAGAGAAGAGGCCCGTGGTGCCCGCTAACACTTGCTGTAGAGTCTCATAGGTTAACTTTGCTGAAGTCCATAAGTCGCTGGTATCACAGGGTCTCCGTCAATGAAAATGACCTAGCTGCGATACCCATTATGAAGGGTCGCAGACACTACCTCTCACAGGTGTTACCCAGCTTCACCCTGGGCGTCCACCTCGTTAGGCCGCCTCCGATAAAATAAAATAATAAACTACTACAACAAACACCAATGGAGAGTCACCGGGTAATGTCCCACTCAGTCAGCCACTGACCCCCACCGTGGGAGCCGGTGTCGTTCCCACCTTCATAATGCCAACTCGCCTCAAACTCATTATATCGTCTCATTATTTTCACAAACTTTCTAAGCTACATTCACAAACGCTTTCCGAGATCGCTAGGCTCACGACCAAGCTATAATAAGCAATGCAATACAGTATATTGCGTTCTTAGTACAAAAGAATGATGTGACGACGCCTGTCCACGACGCCCAAATATGACGCTCTACCAGGTTATTCTCAGATGATTTCGGGGCTAAGCGTTCTCGTGGCCCGGTCCTCGACCAGGCCTCCTCTTTGTTACACACCAACAGGAAGCATCCCGTAACAGCTTTCTAACTCCCAGGTACCTATTTACTGTTAGGTGTACAGGAGCATTAGGGTGAAACAAACTCTACCCATTTGTTTCCGCCTCCGCCGGTGATCGAACACGGAACCTTAGGACTAGGAATACCGAGCGATGTCCTCTCAGCCGTCAGGCCCCCAGGTTATATAGGTCTCCCACAAATTTCTCTTGGACTTTCAGTAATCGGCTCCTTCCAGTCCTGACGTGAGTGTGACGGGTCAGGGAACTGGTGCCAATTCGGTCCTAACTGCCCGACCACCCAATTGGCTACAGGTTGTCCATATATAGATACCACTATACCAGGGACACGTTACCACTATACCAGGGACACGTTACCACTATACCAGAGATACGTTACCACTATACCAGAGACAAGTTACCACTATACCAGAGACACGTTACCACTATAGCAGAGACACGTTACCACTATACCAGAGATACGTTACTACTATACCAGAGACACGTTACCACTATACCAGAGACACGTTACCACTATACCAGAGACACGTTACCACTATACCAGAGACACGTTACCACTATACCAGAGACACGTTACCACTAAACCAGGGACACGTTACCACTATACCAGGGACACGTTACCACTATACCAGAGACACGTTACCACTATACCAGAGACACGTTACCACTATACCAGAGACACGTTACTACTATACCAGGGACACGTTACCACTGTACCAGAGACACGTTACCACTATACCAGAGACACGTTACCACTATACCAGAGACACGTTACCACTATACCAGAGACACGTTACCACTATACCAGAGACACGTTACCACTATACCAGGGACACGTTACCACTATACCAGAGACACGTTACCACTATACCAGAGACACGTTACCACTATACCAGAGACACGTTACCACTATACCAGAGACACGTTACCACTATACCAAAGACACGTTACCACTATATCAGAGACACGTTACCAGTCGTCCTACAACAGCTGCCTCTCACGTTATTCACGAAGCGTCTCTCAAACTCTTCACAATAAGCCACAAATATCCGCCGTCTTCAGGAGCGACCACGTACGCCCTTCCCTTTCGACCTCCACAACTTAAGTGAGGTCTTAAGACCTCTGCCCACGTCACGTCACACACTGTTGACAACTCACCTTGTTACCTTAAAGATGCTCACCTTCTCCTCAGTAACCTTTAGTGACGTTTGTTTGGATTAATTCCTTCCCCTCACTCTTATATCTGGTCAGGTGGGGTATAACTCTCAGAGGCTGACGTACCGCATACGTCTACTTGGGGGTTAATAACTCCACTAAGATGTTCCTCATGTCTACCTGGGGGTTCATAACACCACTATGACATACCTCATAAGTCTACCTGGGTGTTCATAACACCACTAACACGTACCTCATAAGTCTATCTGGGGGTTCATAACACCACTAACACGTACCTCATAAGTCTACCTGGGTGTTCATAACACCACTAACACGTACCTCATAAGTTTACCTGGGTGTTCATAACACCACTAACACGTACCTCATAAGTCTACCTGGGGGTTCATAATACCACAAACACGTACCTCATAAGTCTACCTGGGGGTTTATAACACCACTAACACGTACCTCATAAGTCTACCTGGGGTTCATAACACCACTAACACGTACCTCATAAGTCTACCTGTGGGTTCATAACACCACTTTGACGTACCTCATAAGTCTACCTGGGGGTTCATAACACCACTAACACGTACCTCATAAGTCTACCTGGGGGTTCATAACACCACTAACACGTACCTCATAAGTCTACCTGGGGGTTCATAACACCACTAACACGTACCTCATAAGTCTACCTGGGGGTTCATAACACCACTAACACGTACCTCATAAGTCTACCTGAAGATTCATAACACCATTAACACTTTCGCGCTCCCGGCGAACGAACCTCGTAAGTCTACCTTGGATGCTTAACACCGCTAAGACGTACTCCGAAAATATATCCTCCAGGAAGGTTGTGTGAATTGAGTGTTAGTGAGAATACAGTGAAATATTGTCTTAATTAGTAAGAATAAAGGAAGCAGTGAGCATGGTAATATGTTGTATCAACTGCCAAAAGAGACTATTTTTGCGTGTCTGTAATTCTAGGTGAGTTCTAGACCCGCCCTCAAGCGCCAGCAGCCCTATGCTGGGTAACGATACGGTCCCACTTGTCTTACATGAAATGTATTCATTAATTTGTACACACACACACACACACACACACCCTTGTTGATTGACAGTTGAGAGGCGGGACCCAAAGAGCCAAAGCTCAACCCCCGCAAGCACAATTAGGTGAGTACACACACACACACACACACACACCACACACACACACACACACACACACACACACACACACACACACACACACACACACACACACACACACACACACACATATATATATATATATATATATATATATATATATATATATATATATATATATATATATATATATATATATATATATATATATATATATATATTATTAAATATGACCGAAAAAGTAAGATTAATAATTCTAACACGAATTTTCTCTATTTTCCTATGTTTCTTTTTACTGGTGACGGTAAATGAAAAATCAATTCTCCAAAATTCATTTTGATTTCTAGTCTGACGCGACACTTGAGCGCGTTTCTTAAAACTTATTACATTTTCAAAGACTTTAGTTTATCTACACACAACTTATGCCTGAAACAACATTGGCTCTTATACCTGCATTTGGGTGAGGTGATGTAATACAATAGTGGGGTGAAAAACAAACCTTCAACAAAACACAGAACATGGAATACGGGGTATAGATTTGCAGAAGTTGGGTACAAATAGAACTGCAGAAGGCCTATTGGCCCATATTTCTTGATGTTTCTATATTGGAGCGGAGTCTTGAAGTGGGTAGAATATAATTGTGCATTAATTGGCTGTTGATTGCTGGTGTTGACTTTTTGATGTGTATCAAGAAGAAAGTAGGAAAGCACCCCTACTTCTTCGTAAGTAGGTGTGCTACGAAGATTCTAAAGTATTGGCTAAGAACGTTCCTACGTATGATTCAGGAAGGTGTTCCTGCAAAGATTTTAGCCACTTCCTAGTAGTTCACTTAAGTCTAGCAAGATGTCACTAGGGCTTTTCAATTGGCCAATCAGAGAGAAGGTAACATTTTTCGTCTTACAGCTGTAGCCAATCACGACGCTGGCATATCGGAGCTCATCCGTGGTCACTTGCCACCTATTTACGTCGAATATTCTTATAAAATTAGTATATTTCTAAGTAAAATTATGTTTTTTCAACTTCTACAGTCAGCACCAACATTGTAGCAAACGAGTATGCTACTTTTTTTGTTTGCTTACGTAATTCTAAGAGATATTGTGTGGCTTTCCTTGTCGCTCTGAAGAATGAGAAGCGATGCTATTTATTTACGTATATATTTACCTAAATTTACCCAAGGGCCATTAACTATCTAGTAGCCTCGACGAGGACAGAAAGCCGGGGGCTTGTTAAAAGTCCCGCCAATTGTCCTAATTATATTTTCTAGCAGGAATTTGGCATTTACGGCTTCAGCGGGTAAGCGGTTCCATGGGTTTATAACCCTACTGGGTGAAAAAAACCTCTCTTGTTTTCAGTCCTACTTGAGAGAACATACTCTCCAACACTATATCTGTGATTGCCCTGTTATCAGTGAATTCAGACCAAATGGTATGAGGTACTTTGAGCTCTGTAATTACTTCATACACTCAGGAATATTGGAAGATATTCTAGTGCTGTACCCAGATTTTGCTAATGGAGGCTAATAGATCAGCTTTACATTTCTTGTTTTTTTCCTGATTCCTTGTGTGACTGGCCGTCCTGTTAGGTAAGAATGTTGGCTGAGCTTGTAGCTGGTTTTGTATCTACACTGTGTGGTCCTTCATACGAATTTAGGAAGCAGCACATTGCTGTGTATACCTAAGCTTGTTAGAAAAAAAGACCCCGTTTGAGAGGAGTCTTGTAGAAACTGGTAAGAGTAAGTATAATATATTGTTACCATGATTCAGTGTTTACCTCTTTTGAAAATCGTGAAGTTGTTGTTTAGTCAGAGTTGATTTATTTTTTGTATTGAGGCAGGTATTTTCTCCCATGATTCTATATATGACTAACCATCCTGTGAGATGGGAATATTAGATGAACTTATAGCTAGTTTTTTATGTACACTGTGTAATCTTTCATATATAATAGGATAGCAGCACATTGCTTTGTATACATAAGCTTCTTAATACAAAAATAAGTAATATAGGTTTTAAATTATAGTTTGTAGTTTCCTTATTAAATCATGTTAACCATGGATCATTAAGATCTCATGTTGATATGTAATAGTCATATTTCTTTTGTATCATTCATTAAAATGTGAAGTATGTCTCAATTTTTCACTTCTTTGGATATACAGTAGAAAAGATAGGATATAAATACGCCAGAAATATGTTTCATTATATTTTTTATTTAAATAACTGCAACAATACTTTTATAGCTGACAGGATTTGTTTTACTCACAGGTGTTCTTGTCTGTTAATGAACAAAATAGGTTTATTGTTACACACACACACAGCTAAATTGTGTAACAGAGGAAGATGGCTTAGACTCGCATTTGTTCAATGCTACATGTAGAGGAATCAGCCAAGCGATGTACCTCATCACGTAATGATATATTTAAACCATCGTTATTAGGCCAAGACTACTCAATGGCAGAAGGATCTTCAGTCTGTAGTGTGCATACAGAAAACAAAACAGCACTGTAGAACATGCAACACAATAAGTGTTGAAAAAACGTACAGTACGTATGTGCTGTACCAGGCCTAGAAATGTCTAAGTTTGGTCATTACCTATCGTTTTAGCGCGTTACAATATTTATAGTAAAAAATGTTAAGTTCTTTTAGGTCCGGCAGAACACATTGGTGCCTTCCACTATGCAGTTGATATAAGTACTGTATATAAACTAGGAAGAATAGGTTACTGTGGTGAGGTTCCCTCATCATCTGGCTGTTACAAAGGGAGATATCTGGGTGTGGAAGCTGCTACAGACTCTCTCTCTCTCTCTGAACATTTACAACTTGGGTTACATCTTCTTATTAATATATATTGTACATATATATATATATATATATATATATATATATATATATATATATATATATATATATATATATATATATATATATATATATATTGTGACGATAATCTCTTATCTGAGATTTAGCCTGCTATCTCCTTGATTCGTCACGTCCTCAACAATATGCAAGATACGTTTTGTAGTGGCTAAACGTATATATCAAGACAGTCACACGCACCTCAACTCCCTCCTTCCCCCCACTCCAGCACCTGCTGCACACCTGGTCGACGCGCCGAACCCTTCAACTGCCTAACTAGCGACTTGCGGCCGTCCAGCGTTCTCATTGGCCGCCAACCAACACACCACTCCCGTTCCTCGCCAATCACAATCGTCGCCAGTTATTGTTGGAGTCCCTTGCATTTCTGCCAGCCAGAATATATCTCGTGCTCCTGCTATGAACACCTGAATTTGACCCACCTCGTGTGATCAAATAAGAGGTTCTTAGCTAGCGCATATATTCCCAGCACCATTTTATTTTGTTAACGTAACCAGTTCCCCCCTTTTCACTTTGTTATAATTTTATATATTTTTCTTTTACATTATATTATATATATGCCAAAGTATCGTCTTTATTTTATTTTGTGTTTTCTATATTAAAGTAAAGTATTTTGTTATATTTTGTGTTTTCGTGCTTCTTGCCTTACCACAGATTATCAGCCAAGCAGTCACTCTTTTTTTTATTTTTTTTTATTTTAATTTAAGTATATGTGGCCCAGCACAGACACCTGCTAGTTGGAAGACTGCCGACCACCATTTCCAACACATTTCCGTCACAATATATATATATATATATATATATATATATATATATATATATATATATATGAAAATGAGTTTTGGAGAACTCTTTCAGATAAACCCTGATGCTAGGAAAATAGTTAGAGAGATAGAAGCCCTAAACCAGAAGATAGTAAATACTGAATATGCTGTCATATTCAATGAGACATATATAAAAGAAAACCTGTTCACCTCATCCAAAACTGTTGTAACATATCACCTCACCCAAAATGCGGGAATATAAGATGAAAGCTGTTTAAATCATAGCATAGTAGAACTCTGTTTAGTGTTTGCAGGTTATAGTTGTGAGTGTGTAAACTAAAGTCTTTGAAAATGTAATAAGTTACTACGAAACGCGTTCTAGTGTCGCGTCAGACTAGAAATAAAAATGAATTTTGGAGAACTGATTTTTCAATTAGCATCGACAGTGAAAAGAAACATAAGAAATATTGAGAAAATTCGTGTTAGAATTATTAATCTTACTTTTTGTCATATTAATAATATATGTTCACAAGAAAGACTGCTACCAAAATATGCTAATATTAAAACGCACGACCCAGCAGCAAGGAATCAAGCCTTCACGATAAAATATCGTGAAGGCTTTTATATCGCCCTTTCTAGATGTAACAGTCATGGAAAGGAGCGGAGGTTTCAACACTGCAGTCTACACTAAGGAAACAAACATAGGAATGTGCCTAAATGCCAATAGTGACTGCCCAGACAGGTACAAGAGGAGTGTTGTTAACGCTAATGTCGACCATGCTCTCAGCCACAGCTCATGATGGAAGCAAGTCGATGAAGAACTCTGTAGGGTAAGGCAGGTCCTAGTCAACAACGGCTTCTCCAATGGTTTCGTTGAAGACACCATAAGAAGGAAGGTGAAACGCCATGCAACCTCTGAAGAGACAACTAACACAACACCTTTGCCCCCTATTAGACTATTTTACAGGAACTTCTTACTTACAGTGACACATACTATGAGGTAGTGCCAATACCAGTACCATATACTATGCGGTAGTACCAATACCAGTGCCACATACTATGAGGTAGTACCAGTGCCACATACTATGTAGTAGTACCAATACCAGTGCCACATACTATAAGGTAGTACCAATACCAGTGCCACATACTATGAGGTAGTGCCAATACCAGTGCCACATACTATGAGGTAGTGCCAATACCAGTGCCACATACTATGAGGTAGTACCAGTGCCACATACTATGAGGTATTGCCAATACCAGTGCCACATACTATGAAGTAGTGCCAATACCAGTGCCACATACTATGAGGTAGTGCCAGTGCCACATACTATGAGGTAGTGCCAATAGCAGTGCCGCACCTCAGCAGGTAAACAACGTCGTTTACGTGCGGTAATTACCGCGGTGGGCGTTATTATGGTGGAGGACTCAGCACGCTGCTCCACCAGACCACCAACCACGGGGTAGTAAGGTAGTAACGCCGGACAATAACCACATTATGGACGTGGGGGGGTGGAACGGAGGGGGGGGGGGTGGTGGGGGGAGTGTGGAATGGTAGAGGTGGCAAGAGGAGGTGGGCGAGGGGGGGGGGGGAATGGTGGAGGGGGTGAGTGTTGTTGGGGAGAGGGTGAAGTGTAGAGGGATGCAGGGGGAGAGTGGCGTGAGCACAGTGGTGGGGGAGATCGGTAGGCGGGGCAATGGTGGCGAAGAAACGGTGGCAGAGGACGGTAGCATCAGGAATGGGGGGGGGGTCAGAGTGGGGGCCAGCCATTAAGGGGTCTGGGTGGAGAATTCCCCCATTTAGGTGTTGAGGGTGTCACCCATAGGGGTGAAAGGCTGTCCCTTGGGATCGCTGCTGTTTACTACGTATTTAAACGATTTAGACACATGACCAAACAACAACATTAGCAAATTTGCCGAAGATACAAAAAAATAGATAGGAAATACTAACACGAAAATTAAAAGATTTCGTCCAGACTTCGACAGCCTTTTAAAGTGAACGAAAGACTGACAGATTCTGTTTGTTGCTGTTAAATGTAGGATGGAAAATTTTGGAAATGAAGAAAGAGTTACCAGATATATGCTGAACAATGTTGAAAATGCCAAATCTGAATGCAAAAGATATCTGAGAGTTATAATTAATTGGGATCGTAAACCAAGAAATGTTTAAATGTTCAGAAAAGCGAATATGATTCTGGGTTTAATATAAATAATCGTCAAAATGTTGTTATAAACTTGTTTTGGCCAATAGTTATATAACTATTTGGCAATAGTTATATAACTATTTGGTTATGTTATATATTTGGCCCCATTTAGATTATAAAGTTTATGTTTAGGCACCAACTATAGTATGGATACATTAAAAAATATATTTCTATTTTAGAAATTTACAAATTTATACTTTAGACTTTAGAAAATGTACAAATAATATTTACAAAGCTAATTCTGGGAATTAGGAACCTACCTTATGGAAAGAGATTAAGAAATCGAATTGATATTCCCATGAAAAAGGAAGTCCTAGGGGTGCTGTAGCGAAGTGGTCAGCGCAGTCAGTTCACTCCCGAAATGTCTCTAGCTCGATTCCCACTCACGCAAAACTGAAGCGTTTTGTATTTTTTTACCGATATCTTGTTTACGTAGCAATACAAATGGCCCCAGGGAACTGTTGTGGGCAGCATTCTAGGGGAAGATCCGTCGTTAGCCAAGGACTTCCTAGATAAGCAATAGTGCAACACTTATTTGCTGTGTTTACTATATTAACCTGCAATGTTAAATATGATTCTTGTACTGTGCTTTGTGGATTTGTACTCACGGATTTGTGCGCCCCTTGAGGGACTTGAAGTTGAGGAGGGTAGCAATAGTCTTAGCTGCTCTATGCCTTTAAGATCTATTTTATTGTCTCAACAAACGTAC
Source organism: Procambarus virginalis (assembly GCA_020271785.1). Classification (NCBI taxonomy): domain Eukaryota; kingdom Metazoa; phylum Arthropoda; class Malacostraca; order Decapoda; family Cambaridae; genus Procambarus; species Procambarus virginalis. The sequence goes on along the minus strand of WNGS01006378.1, from coordinate 2,356 downwards.
TTGATCTTGAACATATCTAAGCCTCGCAAGCTTCCCCTCCCAGACAATGGCAAGTCAAGTAGATCAAAAGATTTATATCACAATACTGTTAAATGAAACAACACATAATAGTAAACGAGAAAATGTATACAAATCGGATAAATTTTGAACCAGGCCTGGGTAAATACTGGTTTAAAAAAAGGGGTTCTGTTGATTTATGGAATAGATTAACACAGGTAGCATAATAGAGGTGAGCTCGCCGGGTAGTTTAAAAATCTCCATAGGCAGAGAGCCCATCTGCAGTCTCCTCTATTCTGATGTCATATTCTTATTAGATTATTTTATTATACGATCCACACTTTGAAGGACAGGACCCGAGAGCTATGCCTCAGACCTGCAAGAACATTTAGGTGAAACAAACACACAGACCTAGTAGTATAAGTGTTTTTACAGTGAGGACAATACAGAGTGGAGAGCTGTAACGGGACTCGTCCTAAGAGAGGAAGTCATTCTAGCAGAGGAAGTCGTGCTAGGAGAGGATGTCGTTCTAGGAGAGGATGTCGTTCTAGGAGGGAAAATCATTCTAGAAAAGGAAGTCAATCTCTAGAATAGGTATTCACAGCAAACACAGTACACCCACAGTACACAGTACACCCACTGTGCACAGTACATTCACAGTACACAGTAAACCCACAGTACACCTACAGTACACAGTGTATTCACAGTACACAGTACACCCACTGTACAGTACATTCACAGTACACTCACAGTACACAGTACATTCACAGTACACCCACAGTACACAGTAAACCCACAGTACATCCACAGTACACAGTACATTCACAGTACACCCACTGTACACAGTTCATTCACAGTACACAGTAAACCCACTGTACACAGTACATTCACAGTACACCCACTGTACACAGTACATTCACAGTACACTCACCGTACACAGTAAACCCACCATACACAGTACACCCACAGTACACAGTACATTCACAGTACACCCACAGTACACAGTAAACCCACAGTACACAGTACACCCACAGTATTCAGTACACCCACAGTACACAGTACACCCACAGTACACATTCCACAGTACACCCACAGTACACATTCCACAGTACACCCACAGTACACATTCCACAGTACACAGTACACCCACAGTACACATTCCACAGTACACATTCCACAGTACACCCACAGTACACAGTACACCCACAGTACACATTCCACAGTACACCCACAGTACACAGTACACATTCCACAGTACACCCACAGTACACCACAGTACACAGTACACCCACAGTACACATTCCACAGTACACCCACAGTACACAGTACACATTCCACAGTACACCCACAGTACACATTCCACAGTACACAGTACACCCACAGTACACATTCCACAGTACACCCACAGTACACCCTTATAGTTCCACAGTATTCCTCAGTCGAAACGTCTGCCCACTTCCTTCCTCTTGAAGGAATATCAAACGGGTTCTTCTTCACCAGGAGCTCAAACGGAGCACGCCCTCCCCCACATATTTCTTCAGCTCAAATGAGCTCACACCTCCAATGAATTCTCCACATCTCCTAACCAGTCATTTATTTATATTCTTGTTCACTGCCATACTCTTAAACTATTTATCAAATTTAATCACGTGTTTACTCTACATATATCCATGTCTATATCTTTTTGACCTCTTAGGTAAGGTCTGATAGAATAACTCTCAGCGGGTAAACTCGTTTCTCAGGCAGCCTGAGATCATAACAACACTCACAATCAGATCGCACACGATGTTACAAGGTGGAGGGGGGGGGGGTCGGTGTCGGTGCCTGGGATGAGGTTCACCATGACCACTGCCACGGTTCTTTGCTCCCACACTCTCCGGTGTCACTGATCGCCCTGGGAGCCCTCCGGTCGTACCTCAGATGGAACCGCTACTCGAGATCCGGTCTTGTACCCGCGGAAGAGTGAAGGAAAACTCGGTACTGACCTCGAGTCTTGCTTCAGCAGCATACAGCACTTCCTCCGAGTTTTGCCTGTCGTAACAAAGGCTCACAGGTCACCCGTCACACACCTGTGTCACTCATCTAATTAGGTCGCCAGCTGGGTTTGAACTCTGCATTCCAGCAATGCAGCTCAGTGGATATATTTAGTGTTACCAGACAATGTTACATTTCCAACGATCACAGTGTTACTCAGCGTTACTAGTCACTAGTATATTTCCAATAATAATAGATTGGTGCAAATAGTGTCACTTTCATATAATGCTCAATGAGATGGAGGGCACACTTAAAGTCAGCAGTAAAAATGAAATAAATTTGCTGAACTACAGGCTACATCACACATGTAAGACATAAGCATAGG
>WNGS01006377.1:0-17747 GCA_020271785.1 Procambarus virginalis | reverse complement strand
CCAGCTGCTGGAAAGGAAAAGATCAGTGGTAGCTGTGGTAATTAAAGAGCAGGAAGGCTCTAATAGGAAAGAGTGGAATGATAAGGACAAAGCGGCAGTGAATGAAATACTGAAGGCACTAGACATGGAAGGGGCTGAGCATAGCATTGAGAAGGTTTTCAGGTTAGGCTGGTACAAAAAAGACCGAGACCGTGTGTTTAAGATAGTGTTTGCAAACGAGAACACAAAGGGCACGATTCTAACAAAGAAAAGCCACCTGCAACATGTGGGAGAATTCAAAAAAGTATTCCTCCAGAGGGACATGAGGGAGGAGAGGGCCATGGCGGCAGAAGCAAGGAAGAAGCGCAGGGCGAGAGGGGAAAACCAGGAAACCACAGCTCCCAACACATCACCCCCAGAGGCGAGGGGGGAACCCACAACCAGCTACCCAGTAACACCAGAGGGAGGGCAACCCACCACCCTCCTCTGCATAGAAACCCCCCTTCCTTCCTGTCCTCCGCCCCTTTCACCCCATACCCTCCCTGTCCCTCCCCCTTCACTTGACCCCCCACCCCTCATCCCAGTATCCTCTGCAACCCTGGTATCCACCTCACAAATCCTCACACCCATGGCACAGCTTCCTCCACCAGCAGAACATTCACCAAGGAGGAGATTTGAGAAGGGACAGAAGAAAGTGAGCCTCAAGGCAATGTACACTAACATAGATGGAATTACAAATAAAGCAAATGAAGGAGAATGGGTACTAGAGGAAAACCCAGACATAATAGCTCTCACAGAAACAAAGCTAACGAAAACCATAACAAATGCAGTGTTCCCACAGGACTATTATGTTATGAGGAAAGAGAGAGAAGGAAGAGGTGGTGGTGGTGTAGCCCTGCTGGTAAGAAAAGGCTGGGATTTTGAGGAGTTGGTTGTTCAGGGATGTGAAGGTTTCAGTGACTACATAATAGGAACAATAACAACTGGAGGGCAAAAATTATAGTCGTAGTCATATATAATCCACCACCAAATGACAGAAGACCCAGACAGGAATATGATAGAAAAAATATGGCCACCATTAACATAATAGAGAGAGCAGCTTCCGTTGCTAGCAGGAATGGATCTGGACTACTAATCATGGGAGACTTCAACCATGGGAAGATAGATTGGGAGAACAGAGACCCGCATGGAGGACCAGAAACATGGAGAGCTAAGCTGCTGGACGTGGCAACAAGAAACTTTCTAAGCCAGCACATCAAGGAACCAACAAGAATGAGAGAAGATGAACCAGCAATGCTTGATCTGATATTTACCCTAAATGAGTGGGATATAAGGGAAGTCAAGATGGAAGCACCCTTGGAATGAGTGATCACAGTGTATTGAACTTTGAGTACCTGGTAGAGCTAGGAATTACCCCCCCCCCCCGAAAAAGAACTAGGAAACAAAAGGCTGGCATACCGAAAGGGAAATTATGAGGAGATGAGAAGCTTCCTAAGGGAAATACCTTGGGACACAGACCTCAGAGCTAATTCTGTACAAGATATGATGGACTATGTCACCTAAAAGTGTCAGGAGGCAGTAAGCAGATACATCCCGGCCAAAAAGGAAAAATCCGAGAAGCAAAAGAAGAATCCATGGTATAATAGGGTATGTATGGAAGCAAAGAAACTGAACAAAATGGCATGGAGGAACTTCTAGAATAAGAGAACACCAGAAAGCAGAGAGAGATACCAGAGAACCAGGAATGAGTATGTCAGGGTGAGAAGAGAAGCAGAGAAAAGTTATGAAAATGATATAGCAAACAAAGCCAAGACCGAACCAAAGCTACTCCACAGTCACATCAGAAGGAAAACAACAGTGAAAGAACAGGTAGTGAAACTTAGAACAGGCGAGGACAGGTATACAGAGAATGACAAAGAGGTGTGTGATGAACTCAACAAGAGGTTCCAGGAGGTCTTCACAACAGAACAAGGTGAGGTCACTGTGCTAGGAGAAAGGGAAGTAAACCAGGCGGCCTTGGAAGAGTTCGAAATTACGAGAGAGGAGGTCAAGAGACACCTGCTGGATCTGGATGTTAGAAAGGCTGTTGGTCCAGACGGGATCTCGCCATGGGTACTGAAAGAGTGTGCAGAGGCACTTTGCTTGCCACTCTCCATAGTGTATAGTAGGTCACTGGAGACGGGAGACCTACCAGAAATATGGAAGACGGCGAATGTGGTCCCAATATACAAAAAGGGCGACAGGCAAGAGGCACTGAACTACAGGCCAGTGTCCTTGACTTGTATACCATGCAAGGTGATGGAGAAGATCGTGAGAAAAAACCTGGTAGCACATCTGGAGAGAAGGGACTTCGTGACAAATCGCCAACATGGGTTCAGGGAGGGTAAATCTTGCCTGACTGGCTTAATAGAATTCTACGACCAGGTGACAAAGATTAAGCAAGAAAGAGAGGCTGGGCGGACTGCATTTTCTTGGATTGTCGGAAAGCCTTTGACACAGTACCGCATAAGAGGCTGGTACATAAGCTGGAGAGACAGGCAGGTGTAGCTGGTAAGGTGCTCCAGTGGATAAGGGAGTACCTAAGCAATAGGAAGCAGAGAGTTACGGTGAGGGGTGAGACCTCCGATTGGCGTGAAGTCACCAGTGGAGTCCCACAGGGCTCTGTACTCGGTCCTATCTTGTTTCTGATATATGTAAATGATCTCCCGGAGGGTATAGATTCATTTCTCTCAATGTTTGCGGACGATGCCAAAATTATGAGAAGGAAACAGAAGAGGACTGTTTGAGGCTTCAAGAAGACCTAGACAAACTGAAGGAATGGTCGAACAAATGGTTGTTAGAGTTTAACCCAACCAAATGTAATGTAATGAAGATAGGTGTAGGGAGCAGGAGGCCAGATACAAGGTATCATCTGGGAGAGGAAATTCTTCAGGAGTCAGAGAAAGAAAAAGACTTGGGGTTGATATCACGCCAGACCTGTCTCCTGCAGCCCATATCAAGAGGATAACATCAGCGGCATATGCCAGGCTGGCCAACATACGAACGGCATTCAGAAACTTGTGTAAAGAATCATTCAGAACTTTGTATACCACATATGTCAGGCCAATCCTGGAGTATGCAGCCCCAGCATGGAGTCCATATCTAGTCAAGGATAAGACTAAACTGGAAAAGGTTCAAAGGTTTGCCACCAGACTAGTACCCGAGCTGAGAGGTATGAGCTACGAGGAGAGACTACGGGAATTAAACCTCACTTCGCTGGAAGACAGAAGAGTTAGGGGGACATGATCACCACATTCAAGATTCTGAAGGGAATTGATAGGGTAGATAAAGACAGGCTATTTAACACAAGGGGCACACGCACAGGGGACACAGGTGGAAACTGAGTGCCCAAATGAGCCACAGAGATATTAGAAAGAACTTTTTTAGTGTCAGAGTGGTTGACAAATGGAATGCATTAGGAAGTGATGTGGTGGAGGCTGACTCCATACACAGTTTCAAGTGTAGATATGATAGAGCCCAATAGGCTCAGGAATCTGTACACCTGTTGATTGACGGTTGAGAGGCGGGACCAAAGAGCCAGAGCTCAACCCCCGCAAACACAACTAGGTGAGTACAACTAGGTGAGTGTACACACACACACACACTGATCTTTGATCTTGATCTTTAATGAGTCACTTATGTCGGGAGAATTGTCCAGTTGCTGGAAGAAGGCAAATGTCGTGCCGATTTTCAAGAAAGGTGATAGGGAGGAGGCACTTAACTATAGACCTGTATCACTAACAAGCATCCCCTGTAAAATACTTGAAAGAATAATTAGGCTTCAACTGGTTGCACACCTGGAGAAGGTTTGTGAACAAACATCAAGATGGTTTCTGGCAAGGGAAATCCTTGCCAGAAAAGGTCAGTTATCTGACCTTTTGGAATCCTATGATAAAATAACGAGGACAAGACAGGATAGAGATGGTTGGGCATACTGCATATTTCTGGACTGCCAAAAAGCCTTTGATACAGTACTGCACATGAGACTGCTGTTCAAACTTGAGAGGCAGGCGGGGGTGGGGGGAAAGGCCCTATCATGGATATGGAACTACCTAACAGGAAGGAGCCAAAGAGTTACGGTAAGGGGCGAGAAGTCGGACTGGAGAACAGTAACGAGTGGAATACCTCAAGGATCGGTGCTGAGACCAATTCTATTTCTAATATATGTTAACGACATGTTTACAGGTGTAAACATGTCGTCCTACATGTCGATGTTCGCGGATAACGCAAAGTTGATGAGAAGAGTTGAGACAGATGAGAATTGCAAGATCCTCCAAGAGGACCTGAACAGGTTGCAGAGATGGTCAGAGAAATGGCTACTGGAGATCAACACGAGCAAATATAAAATTATGTAAATGGGACTAGGTGATAGGAGACCAAAGGGTCAGTACAGAATGAAGGGGAACTGCCTGACGGAAATCCGACACACATAATACCCTGAGTTACCCCTATAAAGAAAAAGAGTATGGGTGATTCTGTGATATCTTCGACGCCACATTTATATTACTCTAATTTCTTTTAAACAACAGTCAAGTATTTATACCAATAAAAAGTGTTCACTAGGACTAAATATATAATTTCCAACACCAGGAATATAGCTTTACTCTCCGTTCCTTAAACATAAATAGAACCACCAAATATTTTGGGACGTCTCCCCTGGAGCGTCGTCACGTAGACTCCAGAATCATAACAAAGGACACGCTGTTGAGATGGCTCCCTCCATATGAGCTGGAAACTCGTTAGACACCCAGACTACGTGTCAACAAGCCAGCAACCAGCACAACAGCCTCTCAACAACCACAGCAACACCAGTATCCGTCTTACTCAGTATTTTGTATGTATACTGGCCATTTTATAGAACATAAATAGGTAGGCGGCTATACTGTGGGATGAAAATCCCTAACAAGTATGTACTCTACTTCACACAGCTCCTCTTATTCCATGTTATACCTGTATTTATATGTTTTGGGAACCATTATAAATTCCTTACATCCCAAACAGGTAATTGTGAGGAAGTTAGTGAAGCAGGAAGCTGGCTCCCAATATAATTATAGAAATTGCTACCACAAGCTGTACGTGAAGCTTTGTAGGCCTGCAGATAGCCGCCATTATGTGGCACTCAGAGGCACAGGGCCACACCCTCAGTTGATGCTACAATTACACAGCCTTAGCAGGCCTCATCAACAGGAACAGCTAAGGCCCTTTTCTTTAATACTGTAGACATAGTATTGGTAGTTATTAATTTAATTTGCTGATATTAGACCACCATATGTGGTATGATTTATAATTAGATAGATTAGACCACCATATGTGGTATGATTTATAATTTATATATCAAAGACTAGATAAACAATTTGTGGTTTATGAAGGAGCCACCTCAAAGTGGTTTAAGCTACAAATTGTCCCTCTCATTGTGTGAGAAGTTCCAGCAGCTAAATCAGAACATACAGTCCATTTACTTACTAACTTACGACTAACTGAAAAGATCAAATAAAATTAATATAATATCAAAGTTAATTAAAAATTAAAGTAAAATATGTAATAATTAATAAAAGATAAAGAATTAAAACTGCTAGGATTTTCCCACACTGCCTATCTGTGACAATGCGAGAAACAGACCTGGGTGTGGACGTAACACCTAATCTATCTCCTGAAGTACATATAAATAGGATAACGATAGCAGTGTACTCTACACTGGCAAAACATAGAACGTCATTCAGAAACCTAAGTAAGGAGTCATTTAGGGTGCTTTACACTGCCTATGTGAGGCCAGTCTGAGAGTATGCCGCCTCATCATAGAGTCCCAATCTGAAGAAGAGCTGGTATAAGGAAACTGGAAAAAGTTCAGAGGTTTGCAACGAGACTCGTCCCAGAGTTACAAGGGGGTGGGGTATGAGAAGCGCCTGAAGGACCTGTGCCTTACGACACTAGAAAAAAAAGGGAGAGGAGGGACATTATAGGAACGTATAAAATACTCTGGGGGATTGACAGAGTGGACAGAGACGAAATGTTCACTCGGAATAGTAACAGAACGAGTGGACATGAGTGGAAGCTGGAAACCCAGATGAGTCACAGAGATGTTAGGAAGTTTTCTTTTAGCGCGAGAGTAGTGGAAAAAAATGGAATGTGCTTAAGGAACAGGTTGTGGAAGCAAATACTATTCATAATTTTAAAACTAGGTATGATAAGGAAATAGGATCGGAGTCATTGCTGTAAATATCCGATGCTAAAGACGGGATCCAAGAGTTAGTGCTCGATCCTGCAGATACAAATAGGTGAGTACAAATAGGTGAGTACACACACACACACACACACACACACACAGACACACACACACACACACACCCACACACACACACACACACACACACACACACACACACACACACACACACACACACACACACACACACACACACACACACACACACACACACACAACTAGGTGAGTACACACACACGGGACAGGAAATGGGACAGGAGTCATTGCTGTAAACAACTGATGCTCGAAAGGCGGGATCCAAGAGTCAATGCTCGATCCTGCAGACACATATAGGTGAGTACATATAGGTGTGTACACACACACACACACATGGTCACAGAACTTAAACAACTGTGGTATGTCAGTTCTTCCAATAGTCATTTCACACAGATATGTAGACTTGATACTGAGAAGGAGTTTGGTATTTCTTCCTCAATGGTTTCACTGCCGCCGACACCATAACACAAAGTTGATACCTGGTTGATACCTGGTTGATGGGGTTCTGGGAGTTCTTCTACTCCCCAACCCCGGCCCGTGGCCAGACTTGACTTGTGAGAGTTTGGTCCACCAGGCTGTTGCTTGGAGCGGCCCGCAGGCCCATATACCCACCACAGCCCGGTTGGTCCGGCACTCCTTGAAGGAAACAATCTAGTTTCCTCTTGAAGATGTCCACGGTTGTTCCTGTAATATTTCTGATGCTCGCTGGTAGGACGTTGAACAACCGTGGGCCTCTGATGTTCATACAGTGTTCTCTGATTGTGCCCATGGCACCTCTGCTCTTCACTGGTTCTGTTCTGCATTTTTTTCCATGTCGTTCACTCCAGTACGTTGTTATTTTACTGTGCAGATTTGGGACCTGTCCCTCCAGTATTTTCCATGTGTATATTATTTGGTATCTCTCTCGTGTCCTTTCTAGTGAGTACATTTGGAGAGCTTTGAGTCAATCCCAATAATTTTGGTGCTTTATCTTGTCTATGCGTGCCGTATATGTTCTCTGTATTCCCTCAATTTCTGCAATCTCTCCTGCTCTGAAGGGGGAAGTGAGTACTGAGCAGTACTCAAGACGGGACAACACAAGTGATTTGAAGAGTACAACCATTGTGATGGGATCTCTGGACTTGAAGGTTCTCGTAATCCATCCTATCATTTTTCTGGCTGGCGCAATACTTGCTTGGTTATGCTCCCTAAACGTTAGGTCGTCAGACATTATTATTCCCAAATCCTTGACATGCTGTTTTTCTATTATGGGCAGATTCGATTGTGTTTTGTACCCTGTATTATGTTTAAGATCCTCATTTTTGCCGTATCTGAGTACCTGGAATTTATCACCGTTAAACATCATATTTATTTTCTGCTGCCCAATCGAAAACTTTGTTAATATCTCTTTGTAGTTTATCAATGTCTTCAGCAGAAGTAATTTTCATGCTAATTTTTGTATCATATGCAAAGGATGACACGAAGCTTTGACTTGTGTTTTTGTCTATATCTGATATGAGAATAAGGAACAGCAGTGGTGCAAGGACTGTACCTTGAGGTACAGAGCTTTTAACTGCGCTCGGACTCGATTTTACTTGATTGACTGTTAGTCTTTGTGTTCTGCTCGACAGGAAATTGAGTATCCAGCGTCCTATTTTATACCAGTTATATTATACCAGCTACCAGTTATACCCATTGACCTCATTTTGTGTGCAATCACTCCATGGTCACATTTGTTGAATGCCTTTGCAAAATCTGTACACGATATCTGCATTGTTTTTCCTCTAATGCCTCAGTGATTTTGTCATAGTAGTCAAGTAGCTGTGAGAGGCATGATCTTCCTGCTCTAAATCCATGTTGGCCTGGATTGTGGAGGTCATTGGTTTTCATGAATCTAGTGACCTGACTCCTGATCACTCTCTCAAATACTTTTATTATGTGGGACGTTAGTGCAACTGGTCTATAATTCTTTGCCAATGCTTTGCTACCACCCTTGTGTAGAGGGGCAATGTCTGCTGCTTTAAGCTCATCTGGTATCTCCCCTGTGTCCAAGCTCTTCCTCCACGCTATACTGAGTGCCTGTGCTACTTGCACTTTGCATTTCCTTATAAATATTGAATTCCATGAGTCTGGACCCGGGGCTGAGTGCATGGGCATATTGTCAATTTCTCTTTCAAAATCTGCCACGCTCGTGCTGATATCAGTTATATTTACAGGTGTTTGAGTATCATTCATAAAGAAATTGTCCGACTCTTCCACTTTCACGCTGAGTATGGGAGTGCTAAAGATGTCTTCATACTGCTTTTTTAGGGTTTCACTATTTTTTTTGTCATCCTCGGTGTATGAACCTTCACTAATACGAATAGGTCCAATACTGGCAGTGGTTTTCGCTTTTGATTTAGCATATGTGAAGAAATATTTTTTTTTTATTTCTTGAATTGCTTTCTATTCTAGTTGCCTTTCTTCAGTCTGATAGGAAAGCTTCAGTCTCTGTTCGATTTCTTCAATCTCCATTTTTAAATTATTTCTTCTCTGTGTGGAGAGTCGTGTCTGCTTAAGCATTTCCGATAATTTCTTCCTCCTTTTGTAATGTCGTCTGCGTTCTCTTTCTACATTGGACCTCTTTCTGGCTTTCCTCAAAGGAACATGTTTCAGACAGACTTTATATGCTTCAGAAGTCAGAAGAAGGTGGGGTTAGATAATTCTCGCATTGACCCAGAAAGACTTCAACAGGGTGGGTTCATTACATCGAGTCAAACAGTCCTGAGAGCAGAGGGCTGAACTCTTCACTTGCTCTGAGGGTACTGAGGAATGTGTGTGCGGTATCCTCTCTGTTTGTCAACAATGAGCCACTCCCCGCCTCCCGTCTCCCTTCACTCACACACTCACACACACAACACACACACACACACACACACACACACACACACACACACACACACACACACACACACACACACACACACACACACACACACACACACACACACACGCGCGCACACACACACACACACACACACACACACACACACACCACACACACACACACACACACACACACACACACATACACACACACACACACACACACACACCACATACACACATACACACAGATTACAAGAGTTTGAGATTACAAGCGGGGAAGTAAGAAAGTGTTTACTAGAGTTGGATGTGACAAAGGCTATAGGCCCAGATGGAATCTCTCCTTGGATACTTAAGGAAGGAGCAGAAGAACTGTGCCTACCACTCTCCATAGTGTATAACAAATCTCTGGCAACAGGGGAACTGCCAGAAATTTGGAAAGCAGCTAATGTAGTCCCGATATACAAGAAAGGGGATAGACAGGAGGCACTGAATTACAGGCCAGTGTCCCTAACCTGCATACCATGCAAGCTGATGGAGAAGATTGTGCGAAGAAAGCTAGTGGAGCACCTGGAGCGAAAGAACTTTGTAACACAGCACCAACATGGATTCAGGGATGGCAGGTCCTGCCTCACAGGGTTACTTGAATTCTACGACCAGGCAACAAAAATAAGGCAAGAAAGAGAAGGGTGGGCAGACTGCATATTTTTGGATTGTCAGAAAGCCTTTGATACAGTGCCACACAAGAGGCTAGTGAAAAAGCTCGAGATGCAGGCTGGAGTGAAAGGGAAGGTACTCCGTTGGATACAGGAGTACCTAAGCAACAGGAGACAAAGAGTCAGTGTGAGGGGTGAGGTCTCAGATTGGCGAGACGTTACAAGTGGAGTCCCGCAGGGGTCAGTCCTTGGACCTATACTGTTTCTGATATATGTAAATGATCTCCCAGAGGGTATAGAATCGTTTCTCTCAATGTTTGCCGATGATGCAAAAATTATGAGGAGGATTGAAACTGAGGACGATAGTAGGAGGCTACAAGACGACCTAGACAGACTGAGTGAATGGTCCAACAAATGGCTGTTGAAGTTCAACCCGAGTAAATGCAAAGTAATGAAACTAGGCAGTGGAAACAGGAGGCCAGACACAGGATACAGAATAGGAGATGAAGTACTTAATGAAACGGACAGAGAGAAAGATCTAGGAGTTGATATCACACCAAACCTGTCTCCTGAAGCCCACATAAAAAGGATAACATCTGCGGCATATGCGAGGCTGGCTAACATCAGAACAGCGTTCAGGAACCTGTGTAAGGAATCATTCAGAATCTTGTACACCACATATGTAAGACCAATCCTGGAGTATGCAGCCCCAGCATGGAGCCCGTACCTTGTCAAGCACAAGACGAAGCTGGAAAAAGTCCAAAGGTATGCCACTAGACTAGTCCCAGAACTAAGAGGCATGAGTTACGAGGAAAGGCTGCGGGAAATGCACCTTACGACACTGGAAGACAGAAGAGTAAGGGGAGATATGATCACAACCTACAAAATCCTCAGAGGAATCGACCGGGTAGACAAGGACAAACTATTCAACACTGGGGGGACGCGAACAAGGGGACACAGGTGGAAACTGAGTACCCACATGAGCCACAGAGACGTTAGAAGGAACTTTTTCAGTGTCAGAGTAGTTAACGGATGGAATGCATTAGGCAGTGATGTGGTGGAGGCTGACTCCATACACAGTTTCAAGGGTAGATATGATAGAGCCCAGTAGGCTCGGGAATCTGTACACCGGTTGATTGACAGTTGAGAGGCGGGACCAAAGAGCCAAAGCTCAACCCCCGCAAGCACAAATAGGTGAGTACAAATAGGTGAGTACACACACACACACACACACACACACACACACACACACACACACACACACACAACACTNGGGTTTTTTTTTGTTCTGTTTTCTGGTTTGAATTGTTATTGTGCCATGTACATTGTGCCATGTTATTATTTTATTCTTTTTATTTTTTCTTGTTCTCTGATTTCTCTGTGTATTATGGTCTTGGTTTATGTGTTATTGTATTTTGGGTGTTGGTCCTTCAGGCCGGTGTTTGTTTTGTTTGTTTTGTGGTTTTGTACTGTTTGATTTGCGCCTGTGTTTTTGTTGTTTTGCATTTGTTTATCCTTTGTACTGCATTTGTTTATCCTTTGTACTGTATTTTAAATGCCTTTTCGAGTTTGGTAAATTGTTATGCTATCCTGTCAGCCCTTCTGGCTGGTGGGTTTTCTTTGTTTCTCTTTGTTTTGTAGTGTGTTTCTCGTTGTTTTTTTATTGTATTTAATTTGCATGTTTGCATGTAAAATAAAAATAAAAAAAAAAGAAAAGTTGACATTCGCACCCCTACTCGTTGGTCAGAATTGATGGTATTTACTCAAGGTAGGGAATTAGCTTTCTTTCTTTTGAGCACGAAGTTCGCTAATTCTGTAAATACCATATTAAATTTCAGTGGGTACCTTGCTTATGTTCTATAGTGACTCGGCAAGGTATGACTACATTTTTGGACTACCTCATTTAGTTAGGAACCATTTAGTGTTTCACTTGTCTTTTGAAACTCAGTTTCAACTAATTAGTAGGATTTTCTTGCCTTTATCCTCCCACAGTGAGTACCAGGTACAAGATTTCCTGCGACCTTATTCATTTACCATCTTGAATTAACTTTAATTATTAATAATTCCACAGGATAGGTATCAGTTGCCACGTTTCCTTGTTTCTGACATTCACCATATTCTCACAGTATATTCGTGTCTCATTTATTTGCCATTTTTTACAATGTTTCGTATCCACGCTTTCAAGGCAGATCCAGAAAGTGAAATAGGGAACTTACGTCATGCTAAGAGGGTCGAATTGAGAACTCTTGCACATGAGTATCAATTAGAAGTTCCCCCTGACGCCAACAAGTATGCCATACATAATATAATTTTAGATTATCTTGCGGATGAAGGTATTATAGATTCTAATACTCATGAACAACATACCATTTCAGAGAAGCAAGATTTGACAGCAATAAAGCTCAAGCTAGAACTTGCTAAGATCGAGCGGGAGCAACAACAGGAAGCAGCTACAATCAGAGAGCGTGAAGCTGCCATCAGAAAGGAAGAGCAAGAACGCGAGCTCCAGTTCAAGAAAGAAGAAATCCGCCTCAAAGAGCGAGAGGCCGCACTGAAGAAAGAAGAAAGTGAAAGAGAGGCCGCACTGAAGAAAGAAGAACGTGAAAGAGAGGCCGCACTGAAGAAAGAAGAAAGTGAACGTGAGTTGGCCTTATACAAAGAGCGACTCGAGATACAACGTGAACACGACAAGCGACAGGCAGACTCAGTTCTAGACTATCATAGCAGAGAACTCGCGATAGACGCTACACACCAAGCTCGACTCCAACAAGCAGCAGCTAGTCTTCCTCCAAGTTTCAATGTCTCGCATGCAAGTAAGATGATGCCACCGTTCATCGAAACGGAGGTTGATGTGTTCTTCACAACTTTTGAGACCCTTGCTAATCAACTTAGTTGGCCTGACGACCAATGGGCTACCCTTCTCCGAGTACATTTAACAGGTAGAGCAGCCGTCACACTCAGCACTTTGGCATCGGAAAACGACTACACCACCTTGAAGCAAGCTGTGTTGGACGCCTACCTTCTCTCCACCGAAAGCTATCGACGAAAGTTCCGTGACTACGTCAAGGCAAGTACCACCACCTTCTTAGAATTTGCTAACACCAAACGGAGATATTTCATGAAATGGCTGGAGGCAGCACATGTCTCTACTTTTCCAGAGCTTGTCAACCTCATACTGGTTGAAGAATTTTTGAGACGTGTACCTCCTCCTGTCCGCCTATACTTAGCAGACAAAGAAGAGACCGATTTGGTGAAGTGCGCGAAGTCAGCTGACACTTACAGCCTCATCCACCGGCTGACACCAGAACCTACCAGTAAGAAGTCTTGGTACAGTTACGAGAAAGCGAGCCCAGATCAAGGTACCTCTCAACTGTACTGCAGGTATTGTCGACTCTATGGACATACCATAGAAAAATGTGGTAAGTCCCAATCTAAAGGTAACATAGAACCTCCTAAGCCCAAACCTACTCACCCTAAGTCCGGTAAGCCTGTAATGAATGTTGGTGTTCATGCTAATGATCTCTCTCTCTTTAGCAAGCATCTATATCCAGGAACTATCACTACCCACGGTTCAGATTCAGAGGGACGTTTTGGACTTAAGATCCTGCGGGACACAGCGGCTCTACAATCGATCGTCTTGAAATCAGCTGTGCCCAACGTCGCCTACACAGGAGAGACTGTATTCATCACTGACCTTACTGCTACTACTCCTTATCCTCTTGCCAGAGTTTACCTAGATTGTCCCTTCGTGACCGGTGAAGTCCAAGTCGCCGTCAGGGAAAAGCCTTTTCCCATGCCTGGAGTGCAACTTCTCCTGGGCAACGACTTGGCAGAAGACCAACAACCAAACAACCTGATCGTCAAGGACATATCCGAGGTAAGCAACTCTGTGTTGGATAACCCGATTTTTGAGCATGTTCCAGCAAAGGTTCAAGAGAGTGATGAAGGTTCTCCTCCTGTTATGGTGACCACCCGTGCTCAAGCTGCACGACCACAGCCAGCTGACTCTACTGCTACCGCTGTCCCTCAGGACCCTTCGAAACTACCCCCTAATCTGACCGCTTTGGAGTTCCGTAAGTTACAGAGAGATGATCTTACCTTGACACCATTATTCTTTCAGGCTGAGACCCAATCCGACAGTGTTCCTGGGTTCTTTATGGAGAACGAATTACTCTATCGCAGGTATAGACCCAGTAAACTGAAGGACGAGGACGATTGGGCAGACGTTGAACAACTAGTGATTCCTACCAGCCTGCGGCCCACGATTCTACACCTGGCCCACGGAGCATTGTCACACTACGGGTTCAACAAGACTTACCATGGAATTCGACAAGACTACTACTGGCCAGGTATGGTTAACGATGTAAAGAATCATGTCAAACTGTGCCACGTGTGTCAGTTAGCCGGGAAACCGAACGTTTCCATTCCCAGAGCACCACTGATACCCATCCAGGTGCCTGAGGAACCGTTCCACAGACTTATTATTGACTGTGTTGGTCCCTTGCCTCGGACCAGTGCAGGCAACGCCTATATCTTAACTATCCTGTGTCCTACCACCAGATTCCCCATAGCAGTTCCAGTGAAAAACATTACGGCTGCTACAGTGGTGAAGAATTTATTGAAAATCTTCACCCAGTATGGATTTCCGAGGGAGATACAGAGCGACTGTGGCACCAACTTCACCAGTGATCTCTTCAAACGGACTCTGGAGGAGTTCAACATCAAACAGGTACTGTCCAGCCCCTATCATCCTGCTTCACAGGGTTCTCTCGAGCGTAGTCATCAGACTATCAAGGCACTCTTAAAAAAGTTTTGCAATGAGACCTCAAAGGATTGGGATAGGCAACTTGATCTCATTATGTGTATTTTCAGAAGTCTTCCCAACGAGTCACTAGGAGTATCTCCTTATGAGATGCTCTACGGACGTAAGTGCCGTACACCTCTCAAGGCTTTCAAGGATTCTCTACGTGATGCCACCTTCAGTGAGCATCAGAATGTGCCCCAGTATCTTCAAAACCTCCGACACATTCTAGAGAGGGTCCATTCCTTTGCTAGCAACAACCTACAGAAAGCCCAAGAGAGGATGAAGACTCGTTACGACCAGCACTGCCAAGTAAGGAAGTTTAAACCGGGAGACTTAGTTCTTGCCTATTTCCCTATCCCAGGTTCTCCTTTACAGAACAGGTTCTCAGGACCCTACCGTGTTAAGGAGTGCCGGAACAACTTCAACTACGTTCTCGAGACCCCCGATAGGCGGCGGAAGACCCAGCTGTGCCACATCAATCTGCTCAAGCTCTATCATGGGGTTCCTCCCACTGTGTTAACCAACTTTACCTCATTTACAGATCCATACAGCCACAGTGAGACCTTCCCTGCTTCTCCTTCCGAAAACACTGACACTGAGACAGCGCTTTCTAATTCGGAAATCCTTACTGACATTTATAATCACCTTCAGGACAGTAATTGTGCTCCTTTATCATATTCTAATACTTCTCTCGCCTCACCAGATATCAAGTCTCCCATCCTCCATAGCGACGCCAGTGGTACCGGCAACGTGGGTGACCTGGTACAACAAGGCGAAGAGACTCTACATACCAACTACCATAAACGACACCACGAGCAACAAGGAGCTACTCGTCGTCCTGAACAGGCAACACTTTGCTCCATACCAGCAAAGTACTCAGTCCACCACCATCTACATGTAACACAACCATCTTCATTTCCTACAGACAGCCCAACTCAACCATCGACTACTTCTATAATGGGCTTGCCAGCTACATCATTTCAGCCTGGAGATTGCTACACCCAGAAATCTAACTACATCATATCAGACGTCCTCTCCAGCATCACTGAGGTAGAGCCTGCTCCACCTCCCACTCCACCTCCCGTGAACGTGACTCCACCAGAACCGCAGGCTTCGGGGGAGAGTTGTGATGATAATCTCTTCCCAGAGATTGAGCCTGCTCCTTCTTCTAGCGTCACGTCCAACCCAATATTCAAGATACGTTTTCAGTGGCTTAAACGTATATCAAGACCAGCCACGCACCTGCAAACTCCCCCACTCGTGCACACCTGGTCGACCCGCCAACTGCTACTCCCAGCCAAACTACCGACTTGCGGCCGTCCTGCATTCTCATTGGCCGTTCAACAACACACCACTCCAGCTCCACGCCAATCACATTCCTCGCAAGCCAATGTCAGGACCGCCAGCAGTTCTCCAGTCAGAATATATCTAGTGCTCTTGCTGTGAACACCTACTTGACCCACCTTGTGTGATCAAATAGAGGTTGATAGCTTGCGCATATATTCCCAGCACCATTTATCTTTGTATTCCTGTTAATGTAACCAATTCCCCCCTTTTCAGTTTGTTATATATATTTTTACGTGTTTTACTTTTACATTATTTTAAATGCCAAGGAATTGTCTTTATTTTATTTTGTTTTCTAGATTAAGTAAAGTGCATTTTTTATATTTTGTGTTTTCGTGTATCTTACCTTACCTTACCACAGATTATCAGACAAGCAGTCACTTTTTTTCCTTTTTTTTTATATAACTTACATGTATGTGGCCCAGCATTGACATCTGCTATTTGGAAGACTGCTGACCACCATTTCCAACACGTTACCGTCACAGTATAGTAAGTTAAAAGTATATGTTGAGATGAGTATGTTGAGAGCATGAGTGTTCCCCCCCTCCCCACACACACACACACACACAAGAAAACAGACCTAGGAGATCGGGTAAATATGTTGGAAGATTAGGAAAGGGCGTGTGAAGTGGCATGCGAGGGTATTAGTGATAAGGTACGTGGGGTGCGGATGGGGGATGGCCGGGGAGCCATCTAATCGTCGCCGCTGCCGGCAGTCAATCCGTCCTCTCTCTCATGTTTATGAAAGGCCATCCTGTGCTATGTCAGCAAATCAGAAGGTGTTCCCAGCTTCCATAGTGTTTGTACATCAACAACAACACATGGAGTGGGGTTTCTCTCTCTCTCTCTCTCACACACACACACACACACACACACACACACACACACACACACACACACAGAGGAAGTGGCACGCTCCACTAGCCAGCTGCTGGAAAGGAAAATATCAGTGGTAGCTGTGGTAATTAAAAAGCAGGAAGGCTCTAATAGAAAGAGTGGAATGATAAGGACAGAGCAGCAGTGAATGAAATACTGAAGGCATTAGACATGGAAGGGGCTGAGCATAGCATTGAGAAGGTTTTCAGGTTAGGCTGGTACAAAAAAAGACCGAGACCGTGTGTTTAAGATAGTGTTTGCAAACGAGAACACAAGGGGCACGATTCTAATAAAGAAAAGCCACCTGCAACATGTGGGAGAATTCAAAAAAGTATTCCTCCAGAGGGACATGAGGGAGGAGAGGGCCATGGCGGCAGAAGCAAGGAAGAAGCGCAAGGCGAGAGGGGAAAACCAGGAATCACAGCTCCCAACACATCACCCCCAGAGGCGAGGGAGGAACCCACAACCAGCTACCCAGTAACACCAGCGGGGAGGGCCACGTCACCACCTTCCTCTGCATAGAAAACCCCCTTTCCTTCCTGTCCTCCCGCCCCTTTCACCCCATAACCTCCCTGTCCCTCCCCCTTCACTTGACCCCCCACCCTTCATCCCAGTATCCTCTGCAACCCTGGAATCCCCCTCACACAATCCTCACACCCATGGCACAGCATCCTCCACCAGCAGAACATTCACCAAGGAGGAGATTTGAGAAGGGACAGAAGAAAGTGAGCCTCAAGGCAATGTACACTAACATAGATGGAATTACAAACAAAGCAAATGGAGGAGAGGTACTAGAAGAAAACCCAGACATAATAGCTCTCACAGAAAGAAAGCTAACAAAAACCATAACAAATGCAGTGTTCCCACAGGACTATTATGTTATGAGGAAAGAGAGAGAAGGAAGAGGTGGTGGTGGGTAGCCTGCTGGTAAGAAAAAGCTGGAATT
>WNGS01006372.1:87351-101450 GCA_020271785.1 Procambarus virginalis | reverse complement strand
GTGTGTGTGTGTGTGTGTGTGTGTGTGTGCGTGCGTGTGTGAGTGTGTGTACCTTCAATGTAACCTACACGACCATGTATGTCCTTGAAACAAAAATCCTACCACACACAAAACACAATATTAAGGGTTTTGAAATAATAATGATGACACTGAGTCTCAATCACCACAAAACTCCACAACATATATTACACAATATCTCAATAACGAGTCAATACTATAACAACTCAACAGTACCCACTAAAAGAGAGACTGACATATTCATAGCTTTCTGAAACTGACACAGCAGGTCGTATAGAATAGTGTGGAAATATGCTTAAATGCGAGATATAGAAATTGTCACCCTGGTTAAAAGTGGACCGCTCACCCAGATGATTATAGGGTGAAAGAGGAAGGAGGTGGAGGGGAGGGAAGGAGTGACAGGGATATATAAGCCCTCGTTTCAGATCTGTCAGCAACAAGGTGTGAACCAACGGACAAGCCACACTTCTGACCTACTGGTGAGTGCAACATTGAGCTGGGGGCTTAGTAGAGGTAGCGATGTGTAGAAAAACGGTGTTGTATTCTGTGACTTGCGTGAATGTGTAGGACAGAGCATATATTTTGAGCTTCAAGTGTCGCTGATGAAGCATATATCATTGTTGAAAAAATATGATTTCCTTACGAATCAAAGGTTATAAGATACTATAATACCAACCTGCACCTTATACACAAATTTTCAACCAGTGCATTTCTAATGAGTTGCTTAAATGTAAAATAGATTAAAAGTCGTAACTTTGAATGTTTACTGCAGCCTTGTCCTGGCTGTCTCTCACAGAGTATTTGCACTTCCATTGCCCGTTCGGGGTTAGGGTATTGTATACATATGTCATTATACATGTAGATTTTGCAAAGCTTGTGGTATTCTACCTCAGGAAAGAGTTGTTAAGAAGAGAGAGACTCATAATTTGGATAGGATGTCTTAGATTCAATTAGGAAAAGGTTTCCTTAGAAGATACAGAGTTAAGGTAAATGGAGTCAAGTTCAAGTTGTAAAACGTGGGAACATGTCAGAACCTTCAACAATGAAATCATGTTTAATCTATTTAATTTTATTTAATTACAGGATCAATAATAATTTAGAATGAATTAATAATTTATTATTAATCCATTCAATTTATTAACTTTAGTCCCTTAATTTAATAAAAATAATATTAAAAACTGATTCACCCTTTAATTTTATTGACGTTCTTATATTATGTGATCAAGGTATTCATCAGTTTCTTATTACAATGTAGGTAGGTAGACATAGAATTTAAAGCATATTAAATAAGAAGCTTTGTATATACATTAGAAAGGTCAGAGAAACTGTTAAGCAAAGATTTCTTAAGATATGCCTGACAACTGTTACAGGTGTGTGTTTACACTTCTCTTGTAAAGATTGTAGTCAATTATAGTTAGGGTAACAACTAAACACTTTGGTCAGACAACTAATGTCACAAATGAAGCATGTCTGGAGACCAGTCCAGGGAGACAGTCCCATGAGACCAGTCCCAGGAAGGAAATCTTCTTATCTCCACAGAGTCGTGAATCCGTCGTCCATCAACCACCAAAATGAAGGTGTTAATGGTGGTCTTCATGACGGCTGTAGTGATGCTGGCATTGGCTCAACGCCACAGTGGTGAACATGGATATAGCAGTCGTGAACGCGAAGATAGCGAGTGCCTTTGTATGTATTAATTGTTAATGTTATTTGTACTAACAGCTGCTGCATTAGTCGTAACAGCAGCAGCAATCGTAAAGACAGTGTTAATTATTGTTTTGTTAGCTGTACTAACGAGCAGCTGAAGTAGTAGTAACAGCTGCAACATTGGTAGTGGAAATGTTAATGATTGATGTAACTATGTTAATAATAATGTTATTAATAATGGTAATGATGTTGCAATTATGTTAGCTGTAATAACAAGAAACAGCATTAGTAGCGGTTGTGAAGTTACCTGTACCAACAGCAGTGATAACAGAAGTAGCACGGTTGTGTAAATGTTAATTGCTGTGGCGTTTGCTGCACTAACACAAAATTTAGTCTCATTATCAACAGCAACGGTAAGGAAAGTAGGTCTTGTTATCTAATAGCAGTATTAGTCAATATTTAGAAAATGTAATTATTGTTGAGAGGGAGAGTTTCGAAAATCCTTAAAACTAGACGAAGATCTAAAGCCACACTTGGCACGTTATTAGAACCTATGATATTCGCCGTTGAGCTTCATTACAATTTACATTCAGGATACTAATCTTTACAACGAGATCTGTGTATTCAGTCAGAGAAGAGAGAGAGCAAGAATTTGGATCTATATAAATAAGATCATGAGGATGTCAGAAAACTGATCGTTGGATATATCAACAATGAAATGAAATAAAGAGAAATATAATCCGAGGTTTTAAAGGAATCTGAGGACGAACTCTGATATCCACTGAGGGTTAGTTACAAATATCGATCTACGAGGCGAAACTTGTATATCCATGGAAAATTTGGAGAAAATATAATCGGCATTAGGGCAGCTCTGTTGTGAATAGCAAGCCTTATTGTTGCAAATGTAGTTGTCAGGACGCGGGAAAAATAATTATGAAGGAAACAGGTGCAATATATGATTATCAACAGCATGATACACAATGAGAAATACAAACACAAACAAAAGCACGTGGAATTAAACACACTTAAACATTTGGTGATATTTATGTTATTTTACCATGGGTTACAGATAAGGTTTTGGCAACAGCACAACCTGTATGAAGTGTGTCAAATCCTGAAACTGACAATTGGTGTCATGAAGAGGTGCCTAGGCACCAGTAAGTATATTTCACACATTACCATCTTCCTCAGCTTGACTGACGCACAAGTGCCTTCTGCTTCACCTTACGTGACACAAAACTGGCTCTGTCTTAAGTGACACTTAAGTGACACTATAATAATGCTAATTATTAATATAATTTCAAACATTAAAAGCAATAATAGGATTACTAAGAATTTGAACTGTTTAATCCAGTGTCATACAACCTCTGTTTATTTACGTAAGCAGAGATAAGGCAAACTGTTACTAACATATGTAATATTTCCAGATTGCAGCAAAGCAGCGACTGGGAGCACCTGCATCACCACAGCTAAGGTACGTCATGTGGCAACACTTTACAAATATTTAACACCTGACCACCTCAACCTTTGCTGTCTCCCACCGTCTAAACTTTTAACACGACACAAACGTGAGAGAAAGTCCTGGAGCCCACGCGTCCTGAACGTGGTTTCTCTCGTTCTCCACTTTGGTAAGCCACTGAAATGACTTTACCTCCTGTGAATCGCTTTCTCTGTCCAGGATCACAGTTCATATAGTATCACTATTGATATATTACGTTTTTGTACCTTGCAAATTTTTGATCGTTCATAATGCTCCTATTGTGAACATTATTCTAATGAACGCATTAGAAAGAATAGGAGAGAGAGAAAGTCGTCACGAAGAGTTGTGGTGTTGAGGAAAGCTCTATTACACCATCTTTTGGTTAGAAAATACCAGTTAGATGTTTGTTTTGAAACTGTAACTTGACAGTCAATGATCAGTTAAGGAACATTTTTCAAGAAACATTTTGGAATTAGACCTTTCTTAAAAGACAAATTCACGTATTTGTATATGGCTAATAATGGTGAGCAAAAACTAAGTTATTTAATTATGTTGTATATATTTTGAATTAACATACTACATCTCAACAGAACAACACATGTTTCACCACAAATGGCTGAGTTCAGTGCCTCAACTACGTCCAGTCTGTCCACTTGACGAACCGGATCACTATCACTGATGATGACTGACCTCCACACTGTCTTTTGGCAACCATATTTTCTCTCTATTTGTTGGCAACCATATTGACTCACCATCTGTTGGGATGCAGCCTGGTTTATAATCTGTTGGCATGCAAGCTGCAAGTTGGTTCAGGCTGTTGGTGTGCAGCCTGAACCAACGTCTCATGCAGCAAAACCCACCATCTGCCAACAAAGCTCCTATCCACTACTTGCTGGCGTGTAACTCTTTCTCACCACGTTATCAAACACATAAATGGCATAAAACAGATGAAAGATATAGTTAAAGATAGAAGGAATGTCAACAAATAAAATAAATACAAATATTCCCCTAGCAGCACAAGCGTTCAAAAGCAGTACGCAATTCTTTCCTCAATTGGCAGTCATTTAATTTATCATCTCCGCTCCAGCCCATCGGCCGGAAGATATCTTTATACTCTATTGATGTTTTGTCATTTACAGCTTTAAAATAAATTTGCTTGTAGTAGAAACTTTTTTATAATTCCTGGTGTATTGACATTATTGCTGACAGCTGACTCATTCTACATTAATGCCCAAGTCCGACATTCTCGTGCCAGAAAAGGTAAGAACAGCAAAAATGACGTACCTCTTATATATTAGATCACAGATCAATTACGTTGCACCTTTCCTTGCTCTAGTGCCTAGCGAGACAATTGCTGGGAGGGCTGGAAAAGATGCTAAACGAAGTCATGAGGATCATCCTCGCGTTCACTCGTGCAACTTAAATTACTAAACATGTGGAAGAAACTGAATATCCCATGTGTAAGTGATCGGATCATTGAAATCAATGCTTTAATTGGTGTTAAGATTATTTATAATTAATATTTATAAATTGGTATAAAAACGGTGCTTTTAAGCTAACCCGTCCCAACCCCTGCATTGACGCCCTCGATGCCTTCTTTATTGATTGGCCAGAATCCCTCCAAATGGATTGCAAAAACTACAAATATACTCAGAATGAGTAATGTTTATGCGCTCTTCGAAGAGAGACAGCAATGTGCTTTCCTACACCTTGAAAAATCACCCTTTCCAAATTTCTGTCCCACCCTCCCTTCCCATCCAAGAAGCTGATTACAGATCCCTTGCTTTGACAGGAAACAAAGTACAATGTTTTATACCAAATTGATAGTCTGGTCAAAGAGAGCTCCCGCTTCCATATTATTCACATTGATGGTTGAAAAGGACCATGGGACTTGCACTAGTCCCATGGTCCTTTTCATTTTCAATGAATCTATTTCCCATTTTCAACCTCTGAATATTATCCTTTACCTGCAATTTGTTGTTTATGAATTTATAGAATATACCTAGTTCTGTTTTACATGTGTCTGCAATCCCTTTTCCAAATTTCTTTCTTCCTCTCTCCTCACTGCCGTGTAGTTGTTTCTCGCATCTTTGTATCGCTGGTATGTTTGGGGGTTTAGCCTCTTCCTGTATTGATTCCATTTTTGTGTCTTTTGGTCTCTGGCCCTCTCGCAATTTCTGTTGAACCAATCCTGTTTCCTAGTTCTGCATCTCTGTTTTGGTATAAAAATTTTGTGCCTTTATTATATATTTCACAAAACTTGACATACACCTCATTCACTTCCTTGCCTAGCAACAAGTCTGTCCAATTATACTCACTAAAAAAATTTCTAAGGTTGCCATAATGTCCTCTCCTAAAGTCAGGTTTTTCAATTGCTTCAACCTTCTTATTTTCTTCCAGATTATAACGCATTGCATACTTCATTCCCAAAAAGACATGGTCACTTTTACCCAAGGGAGGAAGATACTGAATGTCAAATATTCCCATTCAGTATGTCCCAGGAGGCCAGTCCCAGGAGGCCAGTCCCAGGAGACATAAGGTGAGAGCAGGTCTTCTCCCCCACAGAGTCGTGAACCCTCCGCCTATCAACCACCACAATGAAGGTGATAATGGCTGATGGTGATAATGGCTTCCTGATGGCTGGAGTGATGATGGCCTTTGCCATAGCGGGCCGTCACCACAGTGGCGAACGTGGTCACAGCGGTGAACGCGAAGGTCATGCATGCCTTTGTATGTATTATTTGTTATGATGTTATTTGTACTAACAGCTGCTGTATTAGTCGTAACAGCAGCAGCACTGGTTGTGTAAGTGTTAAGTGCTAGTATTGAGATAGAAAATGCAATTATGGTTGAGAGGGAGAGTTTCGAAACTTCTTAAAACTAGATGAAAATCTAAAGTCACACTTGGCACGTTATTAGCACCTATGATATTCGCCCTTGAGCTTCATAACAATTTACATTCAGGATTACCAATCTTTATAACGAGACCTGTGTATTCAGTCAGAAAAGAGAGAGAGCAAGAATTTGGATCTATATAAATAAGATCATGAGGATGTCGGAAAACTGATCGTTGGATATACCAAAAATGAAATAAACCAGGAGAGATATAACCCGAGGTTTTAAAGGAATGCGAGGACGAGCTCTGATATCCACTGAGGGTTAGTTACAAAATATCGCTCTGGGACGCAAAACTTTGTAAATCCATTGAAAATTTAGAGAAAATATAGTCCGGCATCTGGAAAGACCTGTTATGCACAGTAAGCCTCATTATTGCAAGTGTAGTTTTTAATTAAGACGCTGGAAAAATCCTTTTGAAGGAAACAGGAACAGAATATAAATGTCAACAGCATGTTACACGATGTGAAATATAAACACAAACACGTGGTATTGCACGTGGTATTAACACACCTGTTTTTTAGCATTTTGTGGTATTTATGTTACTTTACCATGTGTTACAGATCAGGTTTGCAGTAACAGCACAACCTGTGTGAGCTGTGTCAGAGCCCTGAGGCTGTCAAGGGATGTCATTAAGGGCTGCCTAGGCGCCAGTAAGTATCTTTCACACCTTACGATGTTCCTCACCTATCTAAGTAACAAACAAGTGTATCCATTTCTCTCACCTTACATGATACAAAAGTGGCTCTGTCTTAAGTGAAACTTAAGTGACAGTATAATAATGCTAATTATTAATATAATTTTAAACATTAATAACATTAATAGTATTATTAAGAATTTGAACTGTTTAATTCACTGCCATTCAACCTCTGTTAATTTACGTAAGGAGACATAAGGTAAACATTTACTAACTTACGCAATATTTCCAGATTGCACCAACGCAGCGACTACGAGCACCTGCATCACCACAGCTAAGGTACGTCATGTGGCAACACTTTACAAATATTTAACACCTGACCACCTTAACCTTTGCTGTATCCCACCGTCTAAACTTTTAACACGACACAAACGTGAGAGAAAGTCCTGAAGCCCACGCGTTCTGAACGTGGTTTTCTCTCGTTCTCAACTCTGGTAAAGCCACACAAGTGACTTTACTTCATGTGAATCCATGTAAATTCATATGAGTCCAGGATCTCAGTTCCTATATTATTGTTTTTTATACATTATTAGGTTTTTGTACTTTGCAAAGTATTGATCGTTCATAATACTCCCATTGAGACCATTATTATAATTAACCCATTAACAAGAATAGGAGAGAGAGAAATTTGTCACGAAGAGCTGTGGTGTTGAGGAAAGCTCTGTTATACCATATTTTGGTCAGAAAGTATCAGTTAGGTGTTTGCAATGAAACTAGGCTTGACCGTCGAGGGTCAGTCAATGGACAGTTAAGGAACATTTTCAAGAAACATTTTGGAGTTAGTTCTTTCTAAAAGGTCAAATTCATGTAATTGACAGTGGCTAATAAATGGTTAGCGAAATCTAAATAATATAATTATATTACATATGTTGTGTATTAACATACTATATCTCAACAGAGCAACACATGTTTCACCACGACTGGCTGAGTTGAGTGCCTCAACTACGTCCAGTATGTTCAGTTGACGAACCGGATCACTATCACTGATGATGACTGACTTCCACACTATCATTTGGCAACTATATTGGCTCACTATTTGTTGACATGCAGCCTGACTCATCATCTGTTGGCATGCAACCTGGCTCACCATCTGTTGGCATGCAACCTGGCTCACCATCTGTTGGCATGCAACCTGGCTCATCTGTTGGCATGCAGCCTGGCTCACCATCTGTTGGCATGCAGCCTAACTCATCTGTTGGCATGCAGCCTGGCTCACCATCTGTTGGCATGCAGCCTAACTCATCTGTTGGCATGCAGCCTAACTCACCATCTGATGGCATGGAGCCTAACTCGCCATCTGATGGCATGCAGCGTGGTTTATAATCTGTTGGCATGCAAGCTGGTCTACCACCTTTTGGCGAGCAGCCTGAACCAACGTCTCGTGCAGCCAAACCCACCATCTGCCAACAAAACTCCTGTCCACCACCTGCTGGCAGATAACTATCTCTCCACTTTATCAAACACATAAGTAACATTGACAGCCCCTCTCAACTGTCAATCAACTGGTATACAGGTTCCTGGGCCTATTCGGCTCTATCATATCTACACTTGAAACTGTGTATGGAATCTGCCTCCACCACACTCACTTCCTAATGCATTCATTTGTCTTCTACTCTGACACTGAATATTTTTTTTAACGTCTCTATGGCTCATTTGGGCACTCAGTTTCCACCTGTGTCCTTTAGTGCGTGTGCCCCTTGTGTTAAATAGTCTGCCTTTATCTACCCTATCAATTCCTCCGTGAATCTTGTATGTGATGATTTTGTCCCCCCCCTAACTCTTCTCTCTCCCAGGGCGCGTGTGTGTGTGTGTGTGTGTGTGTGTGTGTGTGTGTGTGTGTGTGTGTGTGTGTGTGTGTGTGTGTGTGTGTGTGATTGTATCTTCAATGTCACGTACACTACCATGAATGTCCTTGACGCAAAAATCCTGCCAAACGTACAAAAACCATAAAATTAATGGGTTTTGAAATAATAATGATGACACTGAGTCTGTTAATCACCACAAAACTCAGCTACATATATTACACAATATCTCGATAATGAACCAATACTATAACAACTCACACAGGACCTACTAAGAGAGAGAGAGACTGTCATATTCCTGGCTTTCTGAAACTCACACAGCAGAATGTAGAGAATAGTAGTAGGGGGAAAAGTGCCGTCTCATACCACCTATGTATGGAAATCAGATAAGGAAATCAGAAGCGGAGTGCCACATAGAGCCAGTCCATATTAGGTCATCCAGGGGGTGAGTAGTAGCGGTCGAGAAAACGGTGGAAAAACTGGAGGTAACTGTTGTATATACTGGTATGAATATGTTCATTTATACAGTAGTAGTATGACAGTATATTTAAGTAAAAAATGAATTTATTGTATAATAAACACGGGTGAGAGCCAGTCACACCCCCCTCATTCCCTCTATGGGCCAGGTGTAACAAAAAAAAAACAGGTTAGTCTGAGTAGGGGTGGGGTCCCCACCCTCCCTCTTACTGGGCGACCTTGGGTGAACCATAAGAGGGACAACGCCCTCCTGCTATTCCCCCCCCCCCTTGAATGTGTTGTAAGGGGGGACCCCACACCTAGTTGTTGTAAGTGTTTTTTTTATTTTAAGATTATATACTTAAAAGGGGAAAAGAAATAAGCCATATGTTTTATAGATTATATTAAACAAAGTACACTAGGGTTAAACATAGTCAAATTGTAAGTCATCCCCCCCCCTTATAATACTTCCCCACGAGTTGTCTTCTCCGTGCCCACAGGTCCGTTGTGAGGTCTTCCTCCCCCTCCTCCCCCTGGGATGAAGATGATGACTCATCATCATCACCCAGAGAGTGAATTGGGTGTAGTGACTCTTCTCCCTCAGGTATTGGGCTACTGACGTCATAGGGTTCACTCTCACTGGTGGGGTGTTGTCCTTCCTCACCTTGTGGATCAATGACGTCATCACCTTCACTCTCGGGGGACATTCCTTGGGCTGAGGTGTTGGGGTGGGAATCCGGTGGTATGTCTGGGTGTCCATATGCTAGGCTAGTGTATTTGTCTACGTAAAAGCGCTTATCATCAAATGCACTTAAACCTTTCTTAGAATTGAAAATGGTTGACATTTGCCCCCCCACATTCCTAATATGTGAATAATGGAAAGTATTTACTACTCCATTACTGTGTAGGGTCTCTTTAAAGTGGTTATGTGTTAAAGATCTTTGCACAGCGCGGGGAATACCCTTAGCGGTGATGGAATTTGAATTATCGTGCAAAAGCACACTATACATTTTGGGCTTAAGTGCTACAACTTCAAGGATGTGTCTGTCTGAAACCTCTGACTTTAAAAGTCCTAAAACACCCTTTTTAGAAGGATCATACAAAGGGTGAGTTACAGGAAAGTTACTCGTATCTAACCATGATCTAAGGGGTTCTTTCCCCATCTCGTTAAAGACATCTTCGGCAAGTAAGCTAAATATGAAGCTGTCTGTATCACTATACTGCAGTTGTACTCTATCTGAATAGTGCCCCTTAAGTACCCGGTACCAAAAATGGTACAAACTGTATTTTGCTAGCTCAAGAATCTGGAACCCAATGTAATTAGGATGAGTAATTTTAATGAATGGTCTGGAACTGACAGACAATAATTTATTGTCACCTAAATGCACCATTCGTTTAAAGCGTGGATTCTTCACCTCCCGTAAAAAGACTCTAGCAGAAGTCACTAGTTTGGTGTCAATGGCATAACGGGCTGGGTTCAGTAGTGTTTTACCGAAAACACTATTAGTCAATAATATAAAAAGTGTTTTCCTATCGTTACTGGTGGAGGCATTTCTATTGTTAACGTTTGTGTTAACAAATCCCGCCATAAAATCAGACTGATGGAACTCATAAATTGCATGAATAGTCTGTACTTCAAGACCTATCTCAATAAATAGCTGTAAAAGGTGAAGTGATATGAAATATTGTTGTTTGGGCAGATGATCACCAACCAGTTTAATATTTTTTTTAGGGAGCTTTGTAATGTTATTTGTTTCCAAAAGTCCCCTACTAAATGGGGAGATATCCATCATACTTATTCCCCTATGGTGTAAACAAAGGGGTAGATCGTCTGTTAGTCTAGCTATTTCAGGTCTTATGTGTTTGGTGTCAATTAAGAGCCAGTACCCTTTGTTAGAAGAGAATGGCTGTTCTGTCATTATTTTCCCTTCACTAATGAAGGAGTTCATCTCATCAGATGATAGTCTCCTTAGTCCCCCATAGGGCAATTTCTTAGTCATACAACTCCCATAAAGGGAGTTGAAATCGAGGAATAGTAAGAATGAAGATCTATCCTCCCGGGGTTAAAAGATGGGTTGACATATCGGTTGTTAGCTCTGACGTAACTCCTAACTGCAGTTGTAAAACCTCCTCGAATGTTTTGTGAGAGGAGGTTGTGCAACGTCACGTCGGCACTTAACTCCAACGATATTTTGCTGCTTTTCAAGAAGCAGTCGTAGGAATAGCCCGGGAGACTACAGTAATGGGTCACTTCTAAAGAATATATGTCATTTAGAATTACTCTGTGGTGTGTAAAAATGTCGGCTAGTAAGCCGACATCACACTTCAAATATATGAGAAGGTAATCCTTCAATGACCTACACCTTGTTGTCTCCCATACTAATTTAGAATGACTATATTCATCCAAAGTTATACCTGATTTGTTTAGGGAGCTGTAAAACATTTCAATAGGGGGGAGTGTTGTATCATTAAAGCAGCTGATTTTAGTGGTATATTCATAAGGAAAAAACTGTTTCCCCTTTAAGAGAAGGTGGTGGCTCTCTTTAGGCAAACCTTCTATCATTGAGTGAGTGAATGTTAAGGGGCTGGCTGAATCAATGTGGGTCTTTGCTAGGGATGAAAGACTACCTGTAATAAAAGCCAGTGAATCGAGAAATTTAAGCTTCCCTATTTCCACCTTAAGATATTTCGTTCCCTGTCTCATGAGGATATTGTTCTTAATATTTGAACCCATGGCAAACTCCCTCAAAATTAAGCCCATGTCATAAGACATATTGTGATCAATTAGGACTAAACTCTCTAGAGCATTCTTGTGGCGAAGGTTGCAGTAATTACATAGAGCTCCAATATAATTGAGCTTTTCCCTAAGGTGATCATGATGTTGAACCTTGAAATTGGTGAGGGTAAATACCTCTTCACAAAACTGACAGTGTGACTGTCTCCTAAAATGAACCATATCCTCAGGAGACATGTCTATTTCATAATAGGGGAGTGTGGATCTGATAATTTTCCATTTGGTAGCAACTCGTCGCATGAAATGTGTGACACTGTCCTCCCCAAAATATGTAAATTTATCAACGACCGAGTGGTTCCTATCAACAATTATATAGCTGTATGCTATAGCCTTATGTATGGCTGTAACAGAACCAAGACAATCCTCAGTGCTTAAGTACGACTCAAAGTCGAAGTAAGCCACATGAGGAGGGTAACCTTTCCCCGTATTTGTAAAATGAAGTGTGTCCCCCTCCTGTGGGTAAATAATTTTCTGAGTGAGCTCACAGGAGGATGAGTGGTTTGTTAGCTCTGTGGAATTTTGATATTCTGAAAGACAGTTTCTACAGAAGACTGTCTTTCGTCTGTGGCTACGAGTAAAGTTCCATAGGAACTTGTCAAACTCTTTAATTAGTGCCACATGAGACTCTCCCAAGAGCAATAATGGCACTATGACCGAGTACTGTCTGCTGCCACGGCGGCAAAGAGAGACGTGATAGACACCGTCCGTATGTTTGTGTATTGAATACAAAAAAATGGATAGTTTATTACTATTCTCCAATTTAGAGATATCCTCCCACGAGAGAGGGAAGGATAAATGGTCGTATTTGACCATTTTCCTAACCCTAGAGTGAGACTCTACAAGTCTCCCTATACGTCTCCATTTCCACCCTTGTTGTGATGCCAGAAAAGCAGCGATGCATTGAATAATGAATGTTCTGTTGTTTCCTACAGGGTTTGGGTTGAAGACCTCATTTCGCCCCCTTAGAAAGGGAGGATAAGGGACATAATCCCCCAAAACTGACCTTACACTGGCATTACAGATGACGATTTTCAGGAAATCGACATTATATAGTATGAAACCACTCCCTTCTGTTTCTGAAAGGAGATCCTCCAGCCGTGTAATCATATAACCCACCCAGCTATCAATAAGATTACCCACCTCCTCAAGAGTTACCAGTCTAGCAAGTGTCGTTATGAAGTGTTCCCTAAAGTCTTTCATCTTCTGTGAGTTGTTGTTTTAAAAGTGTAACCTTCACCTCGAGAAGGATTTTTAATGAAGAAGTAAAATTACCATGGCCCCTAAGAGAATTCATGTAATTCTCTATTTCAGATATGTAATAGTCCCTAAAGTTGCTTAGGAGTCCTATAGGGTCTGTGGCGAAGGCTGTGGGGATGGAATATTCCATTCTAGTGAAGAGATCCCCCAAAGCCCCCACCCTATTAATTAAGTGGGGGGTGACTATAACATCCTCCTCATCTGAGAAATTTTCATCGCTAATTAGTCCATTATCTCGATTGTTGTCAAGAGGTCTAAGACCACTAGGACCTGCCTGAGAGATGTCACCACCATCATCACCATTATCATCATCACTCATCTCTTCCTCCCCCCCCCTCCCCTCCATTACCATTGGACTGACTAACCCCACCACCGCTCAAGGGGTTAATGTCACACTGTGCTTTGTCATGTTCCTCTCCTAACTGACCCTGTGATGATTTTACCTGCCACTGAATCGCTCCTGGAAAATAATAATAATAATAATAATAATAATAATAATAATAATAATAATAATAATAATAATAATAGTAATAAAAAGACAACACTTCTCAAAAAAGCTTCATAAGAGAAATAAAGGTGGAGTGGGGTTTATTCACTCACCTTGGGGGCATGTTTGAAGATGCTCAGAGACCAACCCATCACAGAGAGAGGTCTCACAAGTATCACAAGCGAATGTGGAGTGAGGACTCAGAGTGGTTTTACCACACACGAGACATATGAACCCAGCCTCTCTGGTATGAAGGGTAGACGAGTGATGTTTGCCTCCTAGGAAGGAAATAGAGTATAAATATATACTCTCACTCTCCCACTCTCATGGAGATAAGGGAAACCATCTAAATATTTCACATTTTGAAATAAATAAATAAGTAAATAAAAGAAGCTATATACCTCTAGCACAGCTTCTCCTGTGTTCGCCACTAGACTGCACACAAACAGTTTGGCCGCAGAAGAGACAGCAATATGTCGTATGTACGAAGAGATGAGATGAGCCCCACCCACAAATTCTACAAATATCGCCAGCTTTCGACATCACGCTTTACCTAGAAATAAATA
>WNGS01006372.1:63214-83451 GCA_020271785.1 Procambarus virginalis | reverse complement strand
ATTATTGAAATAGTGTTGAAACTGTCCACTCTCCCCCCTGTCTACACTAAGATGTAAGTAAAATTAATATCTATTTCATATAAGGACTATGTATATATTATATATATATATATTTATATTTATATTATATATATAGTTATATATATATATATATATATATATATATATATATATATATATATTATATATACTATATTTATATTATATATATATATAATATGAGGAGAGAGGAGAGAGAGAGAGAGAGAGAGAGGAGAGAGAGGAGAGAGAGATAAGTAAGAGTGGGTTTGAGAAGTGGGTGCTGTTTTGAATGAGGGGGGGAAATATAATATATTTATATATATAGAATAGTTTATATAATATATATATATATTATATATATATATATATATATATATATATATAATATATATATGGTGAATGAATCATGCACTTGTAATCCGACACACTGTGAGCTCTATAGCTCTGAGCATGATTGCTGATTTTTATTTATATTTTCTTCCCAAACGTATTTTTATAAACATTGGGTGGTACATAGGTGGCCCCCCCCCAGCCCGACCGAACAACAAACACCCCCTCCCCCCAACACCTTAGCCGCGGGAGGCCTAAAAGGCGCCAGCGTGGCCCTCACTGCCGTTGTATTCCATACACTGCACACCCACCTGTTTGATCCCGTTTTGTTGAGATTGTCCACTGTAGACACCTTCCGCCACTCCTGCACCTCCCAGAACATTCACACAGCACTCTGTGAAGGCTAGGCACGGTGACGCCAGGATGTCCCTAGGTAATGGCTCACTAAACAACAGAACCTCCGCCACGCGTCTCCTCCCCGGTATTATATATATTCATATATATATATATATATATATATATATATATATATATATATATATATATATATATATATATATATATATATATATATATATATATTGTGACGGTAAAGTGTTGGAGTATGGTGTTCGGCAGTCCTCCAATGGCAGGTGTCAATGCCTGGTCACACATACAAAAAAAAAAGAGACTGCTTGCCTGTTTGTCTGTGGTAAGGTAAGGGAAGACACGCAAAACACAAAGTATAAATAATGAAACTTTAATTAATTTAGAAAAGCAAAATATAAATAAAGACAATCTCTTGGCTTACGTGAAATTTAAGAACAAGTAAAAAATAATAAACAAAAGGCTAATATAGATGAAATTACTCGACAATAATAATAATAAAAATACAATCAAATCAGGTGCTGAGAATACTGGCTATAGCTGCTATCTCACTTAGTATACGTCAGCCAGGGCTTTAATATACCAGAGAGAGATATCAACTTCAGAGAGCACAGGGATATTCTGAGGAATGACGGCTGGAGCTGCCCAGACGTCGACTCGGCTAGATGGCGTGCGTGGTGCAAGTGCAGTAAGCTGACGGCGACACCAGCCAATCAAAAGGCAGGCAGGTGGAGACTGGTAGTTATCTTGTTGAAGTGTCGTGCTGAGCCGGTGTGACGGGGGGGGGGGGTGAAGATGGGTGTGCAGGGTACGTTTTGCTACCTGGTCAAAACGTTTTGTGCTACTGGTGGACGTATCTTGGATGTAGCATCTTGTACTTGTAGTAGTAACGTGACTGATATAGGGAAGAGCAGGCTCAATCTCTCTTGAAAGAGATTATCGTCACAACTCTCCCCCGAAGCCTGCGGTTCCAGAAGAAGTTACGTTTTCAGGTGGTAGAGTGGTAGGTGGAGCTGCCTCTACCTCATGAACTCTGGAGAGGGCGTCGGCTATGATGTTGTCAGACCCCTTGATGTAGCAGATCTTCAGATTGAAATCTTGTAGATATAAAGCCCATCGTAGAAGACGTTGATTATTGAATTGGGCTTGATGTAAGAAGCGTAGAGGATTGTGGTCCGAGTAGATGGTGGTAGACCGAGCACCTTGTAGGTATGGTGCAAAGTGCTGTAAATTCAGGACGATGGAGAGTAGCTCCTTCTCGATGGTGCTGTAATTTTTCTGGTGAGGCTTCAACTTGTAGCTGTAGTAGCTGACAGGTAGAACCTCCTCGCCTCGTTGCTGCATCAGGACACCCCCGATGCCGGTACCACTGGCGTCGACATGGAGGATGAAAGG
Organism: Procambarus virginalis; assembly: GCA_020271785.1. Lineage (NCBI taxonomy): Eukaryota > Metazoa > Arthropoda > Malacostraca > Decapoda > Cambaridae > Procambarus > Procambarus virginalis. Next base: position 81,339 of record WNGS01006372.1, on the reverse strand, counting down.
CTTCGTGATATCTGGCGAGGCGAGAATAGGATTAGAACAGAGCAGTAATTTGAGTTGTTCAAAAGCAACGGTTTGCTGAATGGTCCAATTATACCGTTGCTTGGGACTGGTTAAAGTGATTAATGGTGTCGCTACCGTACTAAAATTCCTCACAAACCTACGGTAGTAGGAGGCAAGACCAAGGAAGCGCAGGAGCTGCTTCCTGGTGGTAGGCTGTGGATAATGCTTGATTGCTTGAGTGTGTATGTTTAACGGAGCAAGGCTGCCACTCCCTATTACATGACCCAGATAACGCACTTTACCTTTGGCAAAGGTGGACTTGCCCAGGTTGATGGTGAGGCCGGCTGTCAGGAGCTTGGCGAACAATCGTTGCAGCTGGAGCAGATGTTCGCTCCAGGTGTTGGATGCTACAACGATATCATCCAAATAGGCGTAGGTGTTATCCAAGCCCTGGATGACGCGGTTGACAGCTCTCTGAAAGGTGGCCGGGGCATTGCATAGTCCAAAGGGAAGGCGTTCATATCTGAAAAGTCCAAAGGGAGTGATAAAGGCAGATATTTCTTTGGCTCGCTCTGTTAAGCATACTTGGTAATACCCTTGAGCAAGTCCACTTGGGACAGGTAGCGGGCATTACCAATGGCGTCAAGGATGTCATCTATTCTAGGCAAGGGTACGCATCCTTTACAGTCACATCATTCAATTTCCGGTAGTCGGTGCACAACCTCACCTTACCTTGTGGTTTAGGCACCAAGATACAGGTTGAGGCCCAGGGAGACTCACAAGGGGTGGCCAGTCCATGATCCAAGAGGTACTGTACCTCAGCACGCATGACTTCCTTCTTGCTAGGGCTGATTCGGTAGAATGGTTGACGAATCGACCGGGTGTCAGGGAGCAGTTGGATGTCGTGCTGAGTCACATTACACTCTTGTGGATCATCTCGGAACAACTCCTGATGTTCCTTGAAGATTCTGATGAGAGGTGCACTATTATTGTCCTGGAAGTAATTATGAAGATCAGTTAGGATTTCCGAGTTGGAAAGCGCTGACTCAGTGTCAGTGCTTTCGGGAGGAGAAGCAGGGAAGGTCTCACTGTGGAGGTATGGACCTTTAAAGGTAGAGTAGGTAAGCAACACAGTGGGAGGAGTACCATTATATAGCTTCGGGAGGTTGACGTGGCACAACTGGGTCTTCCGCCGCCTATCTGGAGTCTCTAGAACGTAGTTGTGGTTGTTTCTGCACTCCTTGATGCGGTAAGGTCCTGAAAACCTGTTTTGCAAGGGAGAACCTGGGATAGGAAAGTAAGCAAGCACGAAGTCTCCCTGTTTAAATTTCCTTACTTTGCTGTGCTGGTCGTAATGAGTCTTCATCCTCTCTTGGGCTTTCAATAGATTGTTCTTGGCAAAGGTATGCACCCTCTCTAGAATGTGTTGTAGGTTTTGAAGAAACTGGGGCACATTCTGATGCTCACTGAAGGTGGCATCACGTAGAGAGTCTTTGAAAGCTTTGAGAGGGATACGGCACTTACGTCCGTAGAGCATCTCATAAGGAGATACTCCTAGAGACTCATTTGGAAGACTTCTGAAAATACACAATTTTGCAATGAGTCTCATTGCAAAACTTTTTTAGGAGTGCTTTAATAGTCTGATGACTACGCTCAAGAGAACCCTGTGAAGCAGGATGATAGGGGCTGGACAGTACCTGTGTGATGTTGAACTCTTCCAGTGTCCGCTTGAAGAGATCACTGGTGAAGTTGGTGCCACAGTCACTCTGAACCTCCCTTGGAAATCCATACTGGGTGAAGATCTTCAGTAAGTGTTTCACCACAGTAGCAGCCGTAATGTTCTTTACTGGAACTGCTATGGGGAATCTGGTGGTAGGACACAGGATGGTTAGTATATAGGCGTTGCCCGAACTGGTCCGAGGTAAAGGACCAACACAGTCTATAATAAGTCTGTGGAAAGGTTCCACAGGCACCTGAATGGGTGTCAGTAGTGCTCTGGGGATAGAGATGTTCGGTTTACCTGCCATCTGACATGTATGACACTCTGTGACGTACTGTTTGACGTTATTAACCATACCTGGCCAGTAGTAGTCTTGTCGAATTCCGTGGTAGGTTTTGTTAAAACCGTAGTGTGACAGTGCTCCGTGGGCCAGGTGTAGAATAGTGGGCCGCAGGCTGGTAGGAATCACTAGTTGTTCGACGTTGGCCCAATCGTCCTCCTCCTTCAGTTTACTGGGTCAATATCTGCGGTAGAGCAACTCGTTCTCTAGGAAGAACCCAGGAATACTGTCAGGTTGAGTCTCAGCCTGGAAGAATAATGGTGTCAAGGTAAGATCTTCCCTCTGTAACTTACGGAACTCCAACGAGGTGAGATTTGGGGGTAGTTTCAGAGGGTCTTGAGGGACAGCGGTAGCAGTAGAGTCAGCTGGTTGCGGTCGTGCAGCTTGTGCACGGGTGGTCACTAAAACCGGAGGAGAAACTTCATCACTCTCTTGAACCTTTGCTGGAACATACTCAAAGATAGGATTATCCAATACAGAGGTACACACCTGGGGTTTGTCCATGACGATCAGGTTGGTCGGTTGCAGGTCTTCTGCCAAGTCGCTGCCCAGGAGAAGTTGCACTCCAGGCATGGAAAAGGCCTTTCCCTGATAGCGACTTGGACTTCACCGGTCACGAAGGGACAATCCAGGTGGACTCTGGCGAGAGGATAAGGAGTAGTAGCAGTGAGGTCAGTGATGAAGACGGTTTCCCCGGTGTAGGCGACATTGGGCACAGCTGATTTCAAGATTATTGATTGAAGAGCCGCTGTGTCCCTCAAGATCTTCAGTTTGAAACGTCCCTCCGAATCTGAACCGTTGGTAGAGACAGTTCCAGGATACAGATGTTTACTGAAGAGAGAAAGATCATTAACATGAACACCAACATTCATCACAGGCTTACCGGACTTAGGAGGAGTCTGATTGGGTTTAGGAGATTCAGTATTACATTTGTATTGAGACTTACCACATTTATCTATGGTATGTCCATAGAGTCTACAATACTTACAGTACAATTGCGAGCTAGCTTGATCTTTCTCGCAACTGTACCAAGACTTCTTACTGGTAGGTGGTTCTGGTGTCAGCCGGTGGATGAGGCTGTAGGTGTCAGCCGACTTCGCACATTTTATGTAGTCGGTCTCTTCCTTGTCTGCTAAATATAAACGGACAGGAGGAGGTACACGCCTCAAGAATTCTTCAACTAGCATGAGGTTGACGAGTTCTGCAAAGGTAGAGACATGTGCCGCTTCCAGCCATTTAAAAAAATACCTCTTTTTGGTATTAGCAAATTCTAGAAAGGTGGTGGTACTTGCCTTAAGGTGATCACGGAATTTTCGTCGGTAGCTTTCAGTGGAGAGAAGGTAGGCGTCCAACACTGCTTGCTTCAGGGTCTGGTAGTCATTCTCAGACGCCAAAGTACTGAGTGTGACTGCAGCTCTACCTGTAAGATGTACTCTGAGAAGGGTAGCCCATTGGTCGGTAGGCCAGCTAAGTTGATTAGCTAGGGTCTCAAAGGTGATAAAGAATACGTCGATCTCTGACTACGAACGGTGGCATTAACTTACTTGCATGGGAGACATTGAAACTTACTGGAAGACTTGACTTAGCTTGCTGGCGTTGAGCTTAGTGTGTAGTTTCCAACTCTAGTTCTTGTCGACGACATGCTAGAGCCAAATCCGCTTGCTGTTTTTCATGCTCGCGTTGCATCTCCAGGTGGCGTTGCTTTGCTTCAAGCTGTATTCGCTCACGCTCTCTGAATAGGGCCATCTCCCGTTCCTGCTCTTCTTTCTTGATGGCAGCTGCTTCCTTTTGTTGCTCCCGCTCGATCTTGGCAAGTTCGAGTTTGAGTTTCATAGTGGCCAAATCTTGTTTATCTGCAATAGTGTAATGTTCGTGAGTGTCAGAGTCTATTACCCCGTCATCTAAAAAGTGATCTAAGAGAAAGTTGTATATCTCATTCTTGTTGGCTCCATGGGGAACATCTAGTTGATACTCATGTGCAAGAGTTTGTAATTCGGTCCTCTTGGCACGACTTAAGTTCCCTATTTCACCTGCTGGATTAGTACGGAAAGCTTGGAGACGAAACATGATGAAAATTAGCAAATAAATGGACAACGAATATACTGTTGTGATATGGTGAATGTCTGAAACAGAACAACGTAGCAACTGGTACCTATCCTCTGGAATCTTTAACAATTAATGTTAATTCAAGATGGTAAATGATTAATAAATCAAGATCGCAGGAAATCTTGTACCCGGTACTCACTGTAGGAGAATAAGGGCAAGAAAATCTTACTAAGTAAGTGAAACTGAGTTTCTAAAACAAATGAAACATTTAATTGCTCCAAAAGTGAATTAGGTAGTCCAAGGATGTAGGCATACCTTGCCGAGTCTCTATAGGACATAAGCAAGTTTTTCCCACGGAAATGAAATATGATACTTACAGAAATAGCGAACTTTCGTGCTCTGAAAAAAAGAAAGCTATCAGAACATATCAGAAACCAGGATAGATCCAAGCACAGAGCCCTGTGGGACTCCACTGGTGACTTCACACCAATATGAGGTCTCACCCCCTCACTGTAACTCTATGCTTCCTATTGTTTAGGTACTCCCTTATCCACTGGAGCACCCTACCAGTTACTCCTGCCGGTTTCGCCAGCTAATGCATCAGTCTCTTTTGGGATATTGAGTCAAAGGCTTTCCAACAGTCCAAGAAAATGCAGTCCGCCCATCCTTCTCTTTCTTGCTTAATCTTTGTCACCTGATCATAGAATTCTATTAAGCCTGTAAGGCAAGATTTACCTTCCCTGAACCCATGTTGATGGGTTTTCACGAAGTCCCTTCTTTCCAGATGTGTTAGTAGGTTTTTTCGCACGATCTTCTCCATCACCTAGCATGGTATACAAGTAAAGGACACTGGCCTTCAGTGCCTCTTGTCTGTCACCCTTTTTGTATATATGTTTGTATATGTGTGTTTGTGTGTGCGAGTGCGCGTGCGTGCGTATGTGTATGTGTGCACTCACCCAATTGTGCTTGCGGGGGCCGAGCTCTGGCTCTTTGGTCCCACCTCTCAACCGTCAATCAACAGGTGTACAGGTTCCTTCCCATGTGTGTGTGTGTGTGTGTGTGTGTGTGTGTGTGTGTGTGTGTGTGTGTGTGTGTGTGTGTGTGTGTGTGTGTGTGTGTGTGTGTGTGTGTGTGTGTGTGTGTGTGTGTGTGTTATATTCAAATTCCCCGCCAGTTGGAACATAACCAATCACAGCCGAGTAGGCCTCTGACGTCATGCCAGATTCACAGTCTCTAGCCTTGCTTGCAGTAGTCAGTTCCCTTGATACACTCAGTAGTAGGACCTCGGCTGGCCAGATATATATCTGTTTGTCTCAGCTAATAAATCTACAAGAAGCGACTACGGTGTATAATATTCAACCTCCCACAAGGAAACGAATACTGGTAGCAGCAGTGGGATACAGATAATTTTTTTCTGGGAACGAAAATTCAAGCACCCAGCATCGCCTTGTGCTCCGCCGCCACCGCCACCCGCCACCTCCGCCTCCATACGCCACCATCCTGCCACCCACGCATCAAATATTGTGCCAGACCGGGGTCCTGCCATCAACCACTACTCCAGGCCAACGTCTCAGCAGTAAGGGTCAATAATTTCCTGTTTGAACGCTAATTCATCAGTGAGAAGGGAAGATTCCCGCACCAGCCATTTTTGAATCGCGCGCCACGTGGAGCCACCTGCAGCACCACCCCCTCCACCTCCTCCTGCACCACCACAGCTGACAGCATCAAGCTTTGGGAGTGTTCAAGCAACTGCAGTCGTCGTCAACCATCGTCGCAAGTATCAATTGATTATTGTGGGTGTTCTACAATTATTCAAGAGGAATTGGTGAAAAAAAAACTACAATTGTTTGTTTATAGTGTCGCCACTTGCTCACATGCCTCGCCACCTCTCACCATCACCACCAGCTCCTGATACATCATCGTAGTGTGAACTTCTTCCTAGCAATTGTGCTTCTCCACCGTCATCGTTGCAATATCGTCGTCTCAGAATTTATCTTCGTATTCTCAACTTCGTGCTACTGTGGGGTCCCCAGAACTTCGCGCAACTGCCGCTAGGAGCGTTGCCATCGTACCAGATGTAAACACACCTCACATGTGCCTCTTCGCACGTCTCGTCGCCGTTTTTGGTATTGGCTACTGTTACATTGCAAATCCTGCAGCCCTGAGTTAAGTAAATAAGAGCTAAAATATTGTGTGCTATATCTTTAATGAGGCTTAACGTAAACAAAAACAATAATATCCTGTGAATTAACCATTCAGTGACTTGTTAAATATTGGAGCTGGGTCCAGTACTCCATCGCCCACATTTTGCTTGTGTAATTTCAACATTCCTGCTTCTCACAGTAATTGATTTGAATATTAAGTGTTCTACTAGTGTTATTGGTAAATTCAAATTCCAGAGAAGTAAGAAATAATTGTTTCTAGCAGTTTATTTTGCATAATAGAAATTTGTTTTTGAGATTTCCATAGACAATTGAACATAGATTTTTTTTATATTTCTCCAGACCTAACTTTGAAATTTATCCTTTAAGCATTTTATTTTCAACTTTTACCATAGCATGTTACCCATGTGCCTGTGTCCAATTTGTTTTTGGTAAACCCATTTTTCATGCATTGCCACTTGTTGTGTTGAATGTTTTTAATTAAATTTTGCAATTGCATTTTCCAGTTTTTATTCTAAATTGCTGTGCTTAGCCTGGGTTTAATTAATTTACATACATCTAATTCCAGCCATTTTTTTAATGAAAGATTGCTAAGATTCATTCACAATTTGCTTGTTCTTAATTATTTTCTTGCCTAGCCCAATTTAATAATTTTATTTCTGCCATTTTTTTTTACTTTAGCCAAGTTAATATTTTTTTGAGTGTTTATTTTTGTGTATACTATTTCTGATGCCAGGTGCACTTAATTATAATCTGCGTTCAAATATTACTTCCACGGCTGTGACAACGCCTACCACTGTTGAAACTCCCTCAGACTCAACAGGAGCAGTTGCTCATCCCAATGGCCAGCGATCAGCTCAGGAAATGGCTATTCCTCTTATTGCTGGCGAATCGCGTTTACTAGAATCGTGGTTTAGTAAGGTTGAAGCAAAAACAGTTGCACATTTTTCCAAGCCTACTGATGCCGAATACTTGGCAATTGCATGGTCAGCTGTAGACACATCCAAAGGTGATGCACGTTTTGTTGTTGACGAGAAAGCCATTGTTAGTCGCCAGTCTTGGGCTGAATTTAAGGATTTCTTTCGCCGTTGCTTTGTTAATAAAGGAGACCTTGACCCATATAGGTTAGTCAAGAAAATTGCCAATGCCACCATGCAGCCTGGTGAATCGTTTAATGCGTTTACTAGCCGTCTCGATCAGTATCTTTATGCCTTAGTTTCTGCTATGAATAATTCGACTTGGTTAGATAAAGACAATAATCTGTCCCCTGAGTCTATGGCCAAGATGATAGCATTTGGTACTTTAATGCATTTTGCCCCAGAGCATACTAAACCAATCGTTGAGAAACAAAATTTTGGTGTTAAACATGAAATTGGTGAAGTGTTTGAGGCTATTAACAATGCCGCCGATAAACTAGCTCCCCGAAGTGCTCAACTGTTGCCACCCTCTGATACTGTAAATGTAGTAACAAGCTCTCAGCATCCTTCCACAAACTCTCAAAACTCTTGGTCACAGAACCGCACCCATGCTCGTAGCTCCCAGTCAAATTCGCCGCCTCATAAATTGCCGAAACGCCATAGTCCACAACCATCTGCTTCCTCATGTTGGCATTGTGGTAAGAGTAACCACCTCGCAAGGGACTGTTGGTCCGATCATCACCTCCTAGACAATTCTCTCGGTCTCCTCGTCAATCTAATCATTCTAGGATACCATATTGTAAGTACCATAAGCAAGTCGGTCACCACACTGCGGATTGTAGAGCTAGGCAAAGGGCATCCCCACCTCGTAACTCCCACGGTCAGTCTTGGCGAGGCTCACAGCGTCCAAGACATTATCAGAACTCTCGTAATTACAACTCCCAGCCCAACTATAATGCAACTTCAAATTATAATACTCAGTCACAGAATGCTGGAGTTCGGAATGTTCACTCCATGTCGTCGGGAAACCCCCAAGGCCATCCACTAACCAATTCAAGCTAGCCAGTCCTAGTGCCCTCCCTGTGTATTCAATAGCTACCCAAAACAGATTTGGACACTTGACAGAGGAGGACACTGACTCTAGACCAGTTGTAGATGTTGACGGAACCACAGTACATTTAACCCAGACAAGACGCAGATATCCCAGACAACATAAGTCACAAGTAGTAACTTGTCCAGTCTCAAGTGATGGTCCCCTTGTATCAGCCATTGTACATGGTAGAGTTTTAAAAGTTTTTCTTGACTCAGGTGCAAAAATTAATATTGTTAAGCCTTCAGCTCTTAGAGACATTGAAAGTAAGCACCCTACTACTTTAAAACAGTCACACATTCCTTTTCTAAGTGGTATTTCAGGAAATAAAGTAAAAGTTCAGGGTGAAATTGACCTCCCACTCAAGTTCAATAATTTCACATTGTCTATAACATGTTTAGATGTTGACATTATTCATTTTCCTGGAGACATTCTCTTAGGTCTGTACCCCATGATTGATGAAAATATTGCATTGTTTTCCCATCGTTGGAACATAAGTATCAAAGACCACGTCATACCCTTGTGTAGCATGTATCGACAGGGCCATGAGTTCAACCTCCAATCGGACTACGTTAATTTCGTTGACACCCGCCTTGCTAGCGTAGGTTTGTCAGATCATTGTCGTGTTAGCATACCCGAGAAAACGGGCACTCGATTGAAGCATCGTAGTGGTGCAGTTGTTAAGGAGAGTGAGTATCGGGAACTTCTGGAAGGGGACGCCCTAACGGATTCTCGTTGTCTTGCTCGCCTGGCAGCTTCCATCTCTGAAGTCAGTGGTTCCACGGCTACTGACACTGTGCTGCACTCTCGTTCTCTCACCAGAATAAGAGTTAAGGTTCAGGGAGTGCCTGAGTTGTCGGATGTGAATGCGGAAAGTGAAACGTGTAAAGTGAACGGTACATTTGTTGAACCCTCCTGGCACACAGTGCAGGACAGTACTGTTACATTATTTATTGCAAACACTAGTAATGCCGACATCCATCTCCAATCTGGTACCCATGTTGTAGATTTTGCCCATTACTCGTTACCGGTGCGAGTTGTGGATGATGTCTCCATGGATCATACTGTTTGTACTCTCACGCCAGGAGAACAAGGATCTCAGCCAGAGGTGCAAGCGCAACACCTCAGTCCTACTGATTTTCCTGACTCTGTGACTCAACTTTTGGAAATTTTGAACAGGAATAGAGCCGTTGTCGCCCTACCAGGAGAAAAGTTAGGTCTCACTCCTCTTATTACACATAAAATTCCACTTGAACAAGGAACTACCCCTATTTATGTACCAGCTTACCGTCTTCCCCATTCTCAGAGAGCAGAAGCCGATAGACTTATAGAGGAAATGCTACAGAGTGATGTAATCGAATCGAGTAATTCGCCATGGAACACTCCATTGATTCTTGTACCAAAGCGAGATGGGACTTGGAGACCTGTAATCGATTATCGAAAGCTTAACAGAGTAACAATACCTGATCGTTTCCCACTTCCAGTTCTAAATGATTTGTTGCAAAGTATCGGTCGAAATAAAGTATTCTCAACGTTAGATTTATTGCAGGGATTCTGGCAAATCCCCCTTGATGAGGAAAGTAAGCAATTGACAGCCTTTAGTACTCCCAATGGTCATTTTCATTTCAAAAGAATGCCATTTGGTTTGCGGAGTAGTCCAATAACTTTTTCACGGCTCATGACAAATTTATTTCGTCGATTGATAGGAAGTACTCTTCTAGTTTACCTTGATGATCTCATAATCATGTCACAAGATGTTCAGACTCATTTCCAGAACCTTGAGAAAGTACTTGTAAAGCTCGCAGAAGCTAATTTAAAAATAAAGCTTGCAAAATGTTCATTTTTAAAAGAGAAAATTAATTTCCTAGGTCATACAGTTACACCTTCAGGTATTACATTGAACGAATCAAAAATTATTGCTGCCCGTGATTTTCCAACGCCTCGTACCGCAGAAGCCGTAAGACAGTTCACAGGTCTTGTAGGATTTTATCGTTCATTTATTGCTGGATTCTCTATTATAGCCGCTCCACTTTACAAGTTGCAAAGAAAAGATGAACCCTTCGTTTGGGGAGATGCCCAGGATCAGTCATTCAAAAAACTCAAAGCAGCCTTGATTTCGTCACCTGTCCTAAGGTACCCAGATTTTTCTAAACCTTTTACGTTGGTTACAGATGCTAGTGACATAGGTTTAGGTGCTGCATTACTTCAAACAGAAGGTCACAGAGATCACGCAATAGCTTATGCTAGCCGTACATTATCTAAAGAAGAGAAAAATTATAGCGCAACAGAACGAGAAGCCTTAGCAGTTGTCTGGACACTTAAACATTTCAGGGATACAATTTATAATTACCCAGTTCATGTTCTTACAGATCACCAACCATTAATTCCCTTGTTCAAAAATAAGAATCCAGTTGGAAAGTTTGCTAGATATTTGCTCACAATTCAAGAATTCAATCCCACATTTGGATATATTCCAGGAAAGCAAAATGTTGTAGCCGATGCGTTTTCTCGACACATAGCTGCGATTCAGTTAAATTACCCAGCATTAGATGCTACAGTAGTAGAAACGGAACAGAGACAAGACCCCATATGGGCACCCGTCATTAAATTTTTGACTAAGCAAGACACACGCCCAATTCATAAACCGCCAGTACCATTGAAAGAATACCAACTGTGGTATTCTGGAAAACTGTGTCTTGGTACCAACTGTGTTAAAAATTATCCATGATGCTCCTGCAAGTGCACATCCAGGAAAGGATCGTACACTCCAACAAGGTCGATTAAAGTATTTTTGGCCAAAAATGGCTAAGGAGATTGCTCATTATGTTGACAGATGTTTAACTTGCCTACAGCACAAGAGACATGTTTCAGGACCTAATGCAATTCAGGTGTACCCAGCAACTAAAGCTCCTTGGGAAAGAGTATCGATGGATTTATTGACAAATTTTGCAGAAACAGAGAAAGGGAACAAACATTTGCTTGTAATGGTCGATAATTTTTCACAATTTTGCGAACTAGTTCCTATCCCGAACAAAACAGCAGAAACTATAGCCAGTGCATTCCATGACCACATAATTTGTAGATATAGTATGCCTAAAGTAAACCTTTCAGATAATGGTCCAGAATTCAGTAATAGTATGTTAACTAGCTTGTGTGATTTATATAACATTAAAAAATGTAGTATTATGCCCTATCATCCAGCAAGCAACGGACTAGCTGAACGTACTAACAGAAAAGTGTTAGATGCCTTGAGAGTCACGTTGAATTTTGATAACAACAATTGGGATGATTTTATACCCTTAATTCAGTGTGCTATAAATTCTTCGATTAATGTTTCTACAGGAGACACACCTCACGCTATTCTTTATGGTACAGATAAGATCCTCCCTAATGAATTGATTAACGTACCTCCTACTCCCTTATATAACGTAGATGATTTTGTTCAAGTGAAGCGTAGACAAATGCAACTAGTATTCAAGAAAATACGAGAACAATTGTCCAAAGCTACAGCCGAGTTCACTCGAGCAAGGAATGAACGAGCTAAACCCAGTAAAATAACTATTGGATCTGTAGTAATGATACTTAATCAACACAGGTCTGGTCCTATGTACAAGTTAACTAAGAAATTTTTGGGTCCATATAAGGTAATCGAGCTTTTCAAAGGTAACAAGTACAGACTGAAGAACTTAGTAACAGGAGAGTATATAAATGAGCATTTAGACCATATGAAGTTAGCTAAAATGACTGTTGACGAGACTGATGAGGAAGATGACAATGAACTTACCCAGACAGATCCTCCTATTGGGACACCACCTTCTGTGGTTGACAGACCACTTGATGTTCAGCAACCCCATACTAGCACTTATAATCTTAGATCTAGACCTCTCGTTTCAACCGTGCACTCACCACATGTCCATTGGCTAGATGTTAACGAGGTTATCTCTCAAGATGATAGTTTGTCACATGCAGTTTCATCTGTTCCTGATCCTCAGTCAGAGCCAGAGTTGTATAGTGCTCTGGATGAGCTAGGTGTAGACATCCGCAGAATTTATAATTGAGTGCACTCTGCAGTTATTATGTTTGGCTTTGAAAAATTCATTTGCAGTATTTCCACCACATGTCTTATTATTACCAATATATATATATATATATATATATATATATATATATATATATATATATATATATATATATATATATATATATATATATATATATATATATTGAGATCATGTTTTCTCAATTTTATTTTGTTATAAATTAAATGCCATTGTTAAGTCTACTGCCATTTATAATTTTTTTTTACAGTGCTTGTCATAAAGATTTCATTAATGTTCTAGCAACCACATTGAGGCCAGTGAATCCTGACTGCTATCACGCAGATGTTAGTCTTCTTGATCTAGGTCTTGTATATACTTGTAAATATATTGCGCATTAAATATATTGTACATTGGTCTTGTAAATATATATATTGTACATTAAAAAAAAGGAAAAAGAAAAAAAAATCATTATCTAATCTTAAAATTCAGTTGTGGTTGTTAGGTCAGAACTTTGCTTCATTAATGTAATAATTGTTTAATTTTGTATTGTTTCAAGCACATGCCATTGACACATATTAATAATTTTGTTTAGGCAATACCTTGAGTTGTATTGTTCATATCTGACAAGTAGACATACACATGTTCTTAATACTCTGGTTGAATCAAAGCATTGTTACCATGATTTGCACCTGTTATGAAAAAAAAAAAATTTGGTGCATATGCCAAGATGTTGTATTGCGCACACCTGATCTATTTTCAATGTTTATTATGCAATTTTCAAATGTAAACCATTATTGAATGCCACTGAGGTCCTTTCAGTATCATTGTAAATATATAGCTAGCCAGAGATTGTCGACAAGGGACGTCGACTTGGTAGCGTGTCCGAGCAGTGTTATATTCAAATTCCCCGCCAGTTGGAACATAACCAATCACAGCCGAGTACGCCTCTGACGTCATGCCAGATTCACAGTCTCCAGCCTTGCTTGCAGTAGTCAGTTCCCTCGATACACTCAGAGTAGTAGGACCTCGGCTGGCCAGATATATATCTGTTTGTCTCAGCTAATAAAATCTACAAGAAGCGACTACGGTGTATAATATTCAACCCCCCACAAGGCAACGAATATGTGTGTGTGTGTGTGTGTGTGTGTGTGCTCACCTAGTACAACTCTCTTAGAGTGTGTGTGTGTGTGTGTGTACTTACCTAGTTGTACTCACCTAGTACAACTCCCTTAGAGTGTGTGTGTGTGTGTGTACTCACCTAATTGTGCATGCGGGGGTTGAGCTGTCCCGCCTCAGAGACCAAAGAGCCAGAGTGTGTGTGTGTGTGTGTACTCACCTATTTGTACTCACCTATTTGTGCTTGCAGGATCGAGCATTGACTCTTGGATCCCGCCTTTCCAGCTATCGGTTGTTTACAGCAATGACTCCTGTCCCATTTCCCTATCATACCTAGTCTTAAAAGTATGAATAGTATTTGCTTCCACAACCTGTTCCCCAAGTGCACTCCATTTTTCCACTACTCTCACGCTAAAAGAAAACTTCCTAACATCTCTGTGACTCATCTGAGTTTCCAGTCTCCACCCATGTCCCCTCGTTCTGTTATGTGAACATTTCATCTATTTCCACTTTGTCAATTCCCCTGAGTATTTTATATGTCCCTATCATATCTCCTCTCTCCCTTCTTTTCTCTAGTATCGTAAGGTTCAGTTCCTTCAGACGCTCTTCATATCCCTTCCCTCGTAACTCTGGGACAAGCCTCGTAGCAAACCTCTGAACCTCCTCCAGTTTCCTTATGTGTTTCTTCAGGTGGGGGCTCCATGATGGAGCGGCATACTCTAAGACGGGTCTCACGTAGGCAGTGTAAAGCGCCCTAAATGCCTCCTCATTTAGGTTTCTGAATGAAGTTCTAATTTTCGCCAGTGTAGAGTACGCTGCTGTCGTTATCCTATTTATATGTGCCTCAGGAGTTAGATTAGGTGTCACATCCACTCCCATTTCTCTTTCTCGAATCGTTACAGGTAGGCTGTTCCCCTTCATTGTGTACTGTCCCTTTGGTCTCCTATCACCTGATCCCATTTCCATAACTTTACATTTAGTGGTGTTAAACTCCAGTAGCCATTTCCCTGACTATCTCTGCAACCTGTTTAAGTCCTCTTGGAGGATCCTACAATCCTCGTCTGTCACAACTCTTCTCATTAATTTTGCGTCATCCGCAAACATTGACATGTATGATTCCACTCCTGTAAACATGTCATTTACGTAAATTAGAAAGAGGATTGGTCCCAGGACCGATCCTTGAGGCACTCCACTTGTTACTGTTCTCCAGTCCGACTTCTCGCCCCTTACCATTACCCTGTGTGTGTGTGTATGTGTGTGTGTGTGTGTGTGTGTGTGTGTGTGTGTGTGTGTGTGTGTGTGTGTGTGTGTGTGTGTGTGTGTGTGTGTGTGTGTGGGAATCATTTAATTGATTGACAGTAAATAGGCGGGTCCAAAGAGCCAAAACTCAACCCCCGCAAGCACAACCAGGTGAGCACACACACACACACACACACACACACACACACACACACACACACACACACACACACACACACACACACACACACACACACTGGAGATGTCCATCTCCAGTTGATTGACAGTTGAGAGGCGAGACCAAAGAGCCAGAGCTCAACTCCCGCAAGCACAATTAGGCGAGTACACACACACACACACGCGCACGCACGCACGCACACCTTTAACATGGCCTTCACCATCAAAACCATTCACCCATAAGCGCCACCTGCAGAACCCACACCATCAACACCGATGAAATATTGTTTTGATCTTGGCAAGTAAATTAAGCTCGGCTTGCCTCTGCTATCGTAATACCCATCTACAGCACTGCCATCATTACCCTAACCCACCACTAACGGCATT
Source organism: Procambarus virginalis (assembly GCA_020271785.1). Taxonomy (NCBI): domain Eukaryota; kingdom Metazoa; phylum Arthropoda; class Malacostraca; order Decapoda; family Cambaridae; genus Procambarus; species Procambarus virginalis. The sequence continues at coordinate 66,105 of WNGS01006372.1, read as the reverse complement.
ATCCCCATCGCCGCTACCTTCGAATTGATTATCTGAACCACTACCAAGACTCCACTATCATCATCACCACTGCCTCTAACCTATATTCCTCTACCCCGTCACTCCAGCACTTTAGTAATACTGGAACCATCACTAACTACACTAAGACCCCCTGAACCATCACCATTACCTGCACTATCGTATTATATATTACTTATAACCCCACGTCATTATAACACTATCAAACAACACATCTTCACTATACTACAGTTACCTCACCAACAACATCTCCGTTATCCCACCACCAACAACAAACAGCATTTCCGCTACTCCACCACCAACAGCATCTCTGTTACCTCATGGGCGATTTCAACCATGGAAAGATATACTGGGAGAATGTGGACCCACATAAGAGGTGCAGATACAAGAATGAGAGGCAATGCTGAACTAGCTAGTCTCTACCTGATTTTTGCAGCACGCAATTATGATTTCTGCGTATAAGGGCGAACAGGGAGAACGGCCTATTGACATAGCTCGAGTGCATGGGGGAGATATGTAAAACCCTGGTTTATGCCTCGGAGAGACTGCAGGATCCAGTAAGTTCAGTATAACTTCGGTTTCAACTCTTTTGACCATGTCGTAGTTCAGTCGATTAAGGCAGCATCTGGGATGCTCTCGAATGCAGGTTCGAATCCTCGTCACGGCCCTTGTGGATTTGTTCATTTAAACTGGAGGCATAATCTAGAAAATGGCTACTAAAGTTCAACTCAGGAAAGTGCAAAGTAATGAAATTAGGCGAAGGGGGCAGAAGGCTGAACACAAGGTACCATCTGGGAGGTGATATCCTGCAAGAGTCAAATACAGAAAGATCTTGGGATTGATATCACACCGAACCTGTCCTTAGAGGCATGCACACATCAAAAGGATATCATCAGCGGCATATGCTTGATTGGCCAACATAAGAACTATCTTCAGAAACTTGTTAAAGGAATCGTTAACAAATGTAGTTAACAAATGAACAGCACGGTGACCTCGCCTTGTTCTATTGTGAAGACCTCCTGGAACCTCTTGTTGAGTTCTTCACACACCTCTTTGTCATTCTCTGTATACCTGTCCTCGCCTGTTATAAGTTTCCATACCTGTTCTTTCACTGTTGTTTTCCTTCTGATGTGGACTGTGGAGTAGCTTTGGTTCGGTCTTGACTTTGTTTGCTATATCATTTTCAAAACTTTTTTCTGCTTCTCTTCTCACCCTGACGTACTCATTCCTGGTTCTCTGGTATCTCTCTCTGCTTTCTGGTGTTCTGTTATCCGGAAGTTCCTCAACGCCATTTTGTTCCGTTTCTTCGCTTCCATACACAGCATACATGTGTGTGTGTGTGTGTGTGTGTGTGTGTGTGTGTGTGTGTGTGTGTGTGTGTGTGTGTGTACTCACCTAGTTGTACTCACCTAGTTGTGCTTGCGGGGGTTGAGCTCTGGCTCTTTGGTCCCGCCTCTCAACCGTCAATCAACAGGTGTACAGTTTCCTGAGCCTATTGGGCTCTATCATATCTACACTTGAAACTGTATATGGAGTCAGCCTCCACCACATCGCTTCCTAATGCATTCCATTTGTCAACCACTCTGACACTAAAAAGTTCTTTCTAATATCTCTGTGGCTCATTTGGGCACTCAGTTTCCACCTGTGTCCCCTAGTGCGTGTGCCCCTTGTGTTAAACAGCCTGTCTTTATCAACCCTGTCGATTCCCCTGAGAATCTTGAATGTGGTGATCATGTCCCCCCCTAACTCTTCTGTCTTCCAACGAAGTGAGGTTTAATTCCTGCAGTCGCTCCTCGTAGCTCATACCTCTCAGCTCGGGTACTAGTCTGGTGGCAAACCTTTGAACCTTTCCAGTTTAGTCTTATGCTTGACTAGATAGGGACTCCATGCTGGAGCCGCATACTCCAGGATTGGTCTGACATATGTGGTATATAATGTTCTGAAAGATTCCTTACACAAGTTTCTAAAGGCCGTTCTTATGTTAGCCAACCTGGCATATGCTGCTGATGTTATCCTCTTGATATGAGCTTCAGGGGACAGGTCTGGCGTGATATCAACCCCCAGGTCTTTCTCTCTCTCTGACTCTTGAAGTATTTCATCTCCCAAATGATACCTTGTATCTGGTCTCCTGCTTCCTACCCCTATCTTCATGCATTACATTTGCTTGGGTTAAACTCTAACAGCCATTTGTTCGACCATTCCTGCAGCTTGTCCAGGTCTTCTTGAAGTCTCAAGCTGTCCTCCTCTGTCTTAATCCTTCTCATAATTTTGGCGTCGTCAGCAAACATTGAGAGGAATGAGTCTATACCCTCTGGGAGATCATTTACGTATATCAGAAACAGGATAGGTCCAAGTACAGAGCCTGTGGGACTCCACTGGTGACTTCACGCCAGTCTGAGGTCTCACCCCTCACTGTAACTCTCTGCTTCCTATTGCTTAGGTACTCCCTTATCCACTGGAGCGCCCTACCTGTTACTCCTGCCTGTTTCTCCAGCTTATGCATCAACCTTTTATGGGGTACTGTGTCAAAGGCTTTCCGACAGTCCAAAAAAATGCAGTCCGCCCACCCTTCTCTTTCTTGCTTAATTCTTGTCACCTGATCGTAGAATTCTATCAAGCCTGTACGGCAAGATTACCCTCCCTGAACCCATGTTGATGTGTTGTCACGAAGTCTCTTCTCTCCAGATGTGTTACTAGGTTTTTTCTCACAATCTTCTCCATCACCTTGCATGGTATACAAGTTAAGGACACTGGCCTGTGTGTGTGTGTTGGTGTTGTGTGTGTTTGTGTGTGGTGTGGTGTGTGTGGTTGTGTGCAAAATGTCCAACCATTTGGACTGGTCCGCGGCGCCCAACTACTTGGACTGGACGGTA